>VYXH01001855.1:92897-118418 GCA_013397275.1 Burhinus bistriatus
TCGACGAAATAAACAAAAAACTCCACAAACCACTCCTCCATACACTTCCTGCCAGTCATCTGCAGAGATTTATTTAGTTATTCCTCCTACATGAGGAATAGTCCTACTTTCCTCTCTCTGTGTTCCCTCCAACATGGAATCAGTTCCACATTTCTGGAATTCTGGAATTTTATCAGAGTCAATTTCACTCGAGCTCCACCTGCAAAGAGGGCTCCTCCTAACGAGGCCAGGTCTTCCTTCTCTGGGTGACAGAGGTTCAGGAAGGGCTTCCTCAACAATTTTCCCAGCAAAGAAGCACACAGACTGGCACTCTTGTACTGTGTTTATAATATTCCTGCCATTTTACAATAGCAGAAAACGGAAGAGAAACCCTATTATCATGTATGAGAAAAAAACTGCAACAGGGGATGCAGAAGAGCCATCTGTTTCAATGGTGTCTAAAAATAAGTCAGCTCTGAGGCAAGCAAACTCTGCGCTCCCACTTCAAACGGGTCCCAGAGCATCTTTTCCCTCCTGCCTGCACTCCCCAGGTGAAGGAGCTGCACACTCACAGCCAGACCTCCGCAGATGGTTACCTTCATCTGGGCAGGATGTGCAGCAGAGGCTCAGCATGCATCTGGACCACAGTCATCCCCGAGATCATTCCAGGGAGCTTCATGTCTGATGCACTTGGCCCATCGCCCACAGCGAGCCATTTCCCACCACTTCTGTACAAACGTATGCCGCTATACTGGGTGAGAAATGTCGTCGAAATCCTGTTACGAGCCAACGGGATTTAACACCAATCTGCAGTGTTGGAAGTTTTCATACAAGATACATGATAAGAGAGAACAAGGACCTTCATGTCCAAGCACGACCAAACAAACCCGCTGGTTACTACCCACCCTCTCAGGCAGTTTTGATTAAGACAGCACCTTTCAGGGACTATTCTCAGCCCCCATTTTCTAACACAGTGTTACAATTGGATAAGCATTTTACTACGACTGAGCTGCAAAAATAATAAGCTTTTAGCTGCTTTAGCCTTTCAGATGTTTCAAATGTAAAGAACATTTGACATGCAGCTTCAAAGTTAATCTTGTTTTTTTAATCTTTGCTTTTAAATAGGAAAAATCAGTAGCATTACTTTGTTGCTATATGGTTTTATTTATTTTTAATCAAGCATGTTTCATCCCTATAGCATGATTAATTAACAAAGTTAATTAGCAACTACAGCCAACCTGCAAGAAAACAAAATCTTCTCTGAGGATTTACAAAATTAAAACATGTTCATTGAGAAGTTCTCATGTTTGCTTTTGAAAAACCACCACATGATAAAAGGTTTACAAAAACGCTCTTTGAAAGCACCGTTTACACTCTTAAGTTTGAATATTTGCATTGTAAGTGGCAAAACTCCCAGCCAAGGACTTCGCAAAGAGATAATTAAAGGAGCCAAACAAGGATTCAATTATATCCTTTCCAGATGGAACCAAGCACACAAGTATGCACTGTGTGGATGGAAGAAAGATACATTTCAAGTCTCAGTATCGCTAGCAGATATTGCAGTAGCTTGTTCTAAAAAACAACAGTTTGAGGAAAGCCCATTTAGTCCAAGAAAAACATAAACGTGCTAAATAATCCTGCAAATTCTGAACTCTCCTTAAACTAAAATTTCTCCTTCACTCTCCCTTCCCACCAGTTCAACTCATTCAACTACCAGACAAAAAAACCCTGTCTCATATGCCAGTGACAGCCAGCACGCACAGCTCATGGCTTCACTACAAAACTGCTACTCGAACTTCTCCCAGCCCATGCAGATAAAGGTAAGTTGATGCTATCACAAGCCCCCACCTATCACGTCATTTCAAACACAGGCCAATACAGTTCCTGATGTGGTAACAGGCATCCTCAGATCAAACAACACAATAAAACCTACACTGGATGCATCAGACTCCCTTTTTTCTTAGTTCTCCTTCTCTGTATTGCTATTTTACAGTGGTACGACAACACAAAAAATTCTAGCAGTGAACTTCAGCTTCCCAAATTTTGAAATAAGATTTTCATTTATATTTTGAAACCTCAGATTCAAAAGCTCTTAGACACAGGGTTTTGCTCCTCCATCTAACACAGGAAGGTACTACATAAAATAGTTTCTGGATAAAGTTATGAAATACGGATTCCCATATAATGTGCTGAATTATATCTATTTGCCACATCAGCCATACAGGACCAGGATATATTTTCAGTGGTAAATAATAATTTTCCAATTTTAATGAAGAAAAATAGTTTTAGCGAAGAAAAATACTCATAGTTTTGATGAAGAACACAATCAAAACTCAAAAAGAATGGAAAATGTTTTAGAAACATTATCCAAAAGTTAATGCTTCAGTGAACCTTAATCTCCATGATGCACTGGGAAGACAACGGTTATATCAAACCCTGACATTGTCCTTTCCTGTCTTGATCACACACAGCAGCCCCACAACCTGCCAGCGTGTATAGACAGGTCTTGCATTTTCAACATTGACACATGAAGATTTTTAACTTTGCCCATTTCTTTTTTCCTAAGTAAATTATTACTTTCCTACCCTGGGAATTAATGAGGACAAAATTTAGTAGGTATGACAGCTCCCAAGTTACTCATTTCATTGTTTCTCTACTCTCCTTTTTTTCATGAACAGGAAAATGTTTCCTTCATGTTTCATCCTTCCTTGGAAGCTTTCACTCCAAAGTAATTTCATTTAGAAGCGGTCGGTTCTGCGCCATAAAATGAAGCCCAGCTTTTCCTTTCAGTTTATAACTTTCACCGTATGTAAAGCCAGAAAACAACCACTTGACCTATTGAAAAATTCAAGCTTCAAAAATACACTTTCAACATTTGTTTTATTTTTGGTGATTGTGTCCAAGCAGAGTGGCCAAGCCATACGCCAGCCAGTCCTTCTGTGTCTTTTGCAGCCTATTCTGGAGCAGAGAAATTAAAACCAAGTTTCCCACTCTACGCTACTGCTGTGAGACTCAGAAGGTGAACAAATACTTTGTTCGTGCAGGACAGAAGCAAACAGAAAAATGACCGAGACTCAGAATCTGAATTTTCAAGGCATCCCTAACCACTGTGCCTTGGAACTGTTCCTTATTTATCATCTTCCAAAATTATTTAAATTTTTGTCCCCCTGCATCATCACTTATTGCTACGGCATTGTTTTTCAAACAAACCAGAAAAACCACCGCTAAAATCCATTAAACATGGATTAAACATAGTGTGGTGCTAACAACTGACCCAGGGGCAGGGTGTTAGTCCGTGCGGAGAGCCGCAAGCCCAGCTTCTTTCAGCTCCTGGTTTTCCAGGGAGGGTTCCCATCCGAACGCTGACCAGGCTTGACCCCGTCGAGCATATGAGATCTGACAAGGGAACAGCCAAGGGTGGAATGGCTGCAGTGAACTAATGCGCCTCTTACATAGTGTGGTGCTAACAACTGACCCAGGGGCAGGGTGTTAGTCCGTGCGGAGAGCCGCAAGCCCAGCTTCTTTCAGCTCCTGGTTTTCCAGGGAGGGTTCCCATCCGAACGCTGACCAGGCTTGACCCCGTCGAGCATATGAGATCTGACAAGGGAACAGCCAAGGGTGGAATGGCTGCAGTGAACTAATGCGCCTCTTTCAGCTCCTATTGCGATCGCAGTGGTTAGCGATGCCGCAACCTTCCCTCCTATTGAAGATCACGTACAAAGGAGGCGTTCAGCGCTTTATAAACATCAGCGTCGTGTGCATTTTGAAACTGGTCTTGTAGAGCCGCAACAGTTTAACTAGATCTAGCAATAAAAGAGTCATCTCGCAAAGAAATATTCACTGCAAATTTAATGCTGATAAAGTACAAGCTTTATTTAATTATTTTTACAATAATTGCAAAGATTGGAGTTAGAGTAACGGAAGGACTAATGCTGTCAAGCAGAAGCCGAATAGATAGGATAGAGCCACCACTAAGGCACAGGTTCCCATTTATTGCTAATTTATTTGTATTCATTTCTGAATAAAAGATAACCATACAGAAAGCATCATTTACATGAAACTTCTCTTCTACAGGACATGATGCTCCCAAATCCAGACAAGCAAAATGGGTAGTAACTTATTTAAACTGTATTTTCTTTGGGTGACACTACCAGCATGGGAAAAAAAATCCACCCAGGAATTATAACTATAACCTAAAATATACATCAGCAATCCCCAGGGGCTCCTCAACAATTGCCAGTGGATTTTAACGTATATGAAATCTGAATTAGAAGTTCAAAGAAGATCATCTCATTACTTTCCAGAAGCATCCAAACAAGACACCAACTACAAAAGAAAGTCCATGGAAGAAGATGACAGGGCAACACAGGGCTGAGTCACATCCCTGGTCAGAAAGGAGGAGACAAAAAGAGGAACATAGAGGGGGCAGAGCCTGCATTATGGAAGCAAAAAGGTTGCCTTTGGCTAGGAAAGAGGGGCAGAGCCATGACAGAGAAATCGGAAAAAAAAAGGCTACCAGGAGTCCGTGGCAGATTATGACGGGATTGTTTTCATGACAAATTACTCTCTCAGCACCGGCACGGCAACCGAGGTCGGCTGGGCACTTGAGCATGGTGACTCTGTCCTAAGCACGTACACGGGGACGGACAGCGATGCATTTTCAACAGAAGCATCTTCTCTCACATTGGTAATCTTTATATCTTCATTGACATTTATTGGTTTCAGCACTGAAATTATGGATGCAAGACTGCACACTTCAATGATTCACTGGTATTTCAGACAACATTTCAAATACATACATTTTTTCAACATTGAGGGGAGGAGTCTCCTTCCACTATTAGTGCTGACTCCACAACACAGCCCACCTTTCAAATTCTGTATAAATTTTGGCCAACAGTATCAGACACAGTTAGGGAGGTATAGACCCGAAGTTTAAAATGTTGGGGTTTTTTTCTCTCAAGCTTTGAGGTGGTTTTTAACCTTGGTAATGTAGGAAAGCCAGAAAACTCAGCAAGTGAAGAGCAAAGCTTTTTAAAGAGAGACCATTAAATAACGTTCATTAGTAACTGCTAAATAATCAGAATAACAATAGAGCCACCAAGTCCCCTTTCAGTTCCTTGACAAGACATGGAGATGGTACAACCATCACAATCAATGTGGTTTCTCGATTAAGAAAAAAAAACAGGCCAAAAAAGTGATTCCTTCCCCATGATGCACACATTCAGTTGTAGGAAAAAAGATTAATGTTTGTATGACACAATGCCAAATCACCAGGGAAATTATGAATTATACCAAGCAATCATTTTACAAATCTCCTGGAACATCTCATTTACGACCATTATTCATGAAATAATGCATTCGGTTGCAATTTTTTTTCAGATATATTCCTCTGAAGCCTTTCTTTCAGGCTGAGATTCCAGGTGGAGGAAGAAAATAGGTGGGGAAAAAAAAATAAACATTTTCCTAATAATTTCTAAAGTCTGTGGACAGTAGTGAGAGATACTTAAAAATTTATTTTAAAAATCAGCCCAAGCACAAAATAGTAAACTGCAGTAGGCAAGGGCGCTACACCAGGCTATCAACTTTAATGCACCATCAAGTATGAAACATCAAACACCTAAGTGCCAAGAAACACCAAGTAAACAGCACTACAGTACTGAACTCTGAAATACATCTGAAGTAGAGGTTTTCACATTATAAATTAAATAGTCCATGCATTATGTAAACCTCGCATTTATCGAAAAGCACAGTTAAGGTTTTAGCAGGGCCAAATTCTGCATAGATTTGCTCTCTGTTTAAACCTATTGATTCAATATGTCTCATAAACTACTAAAATGCACTACTACAAATAAATGACCACAGGATCTGTCCCACAAAATTTGTTATTATTAAAAGTGGTACATTAACCATAAACTTTAGTATCCCTGTTCTGCAATCCACACCATAAAATACCTAACAAAAGCAATTTGACAAATTCACACTGTTGTAGTTTGGAATTTCTTGACATAAGTGATTGACTTATCAATTTTAATGTTACATTAACAGTAATATTTGTATTTAATGCTGTATTATTTCTGCCAATAAGTTGCAATCCAAGAAGCATACAGTGGGAATTTGTACGATTAGGCAAGATGCCAAATTCTCAAAGACTTATCATCATGGAAAACCTCAGTGTTCAAACCGGAAAAAAAGAAGAAAAGGACTAATAGAAGTCAGTTTGGAATATGTAATCAGCAAAAGAAACTTTAAATTATAATATAGGCAGCTGTTGCACACTGATCCCCATCCTCTACTACAAGAATGACTGCTTGGTCTTCTTTTCAGGTGCTACTTTAAAATATCGTATACAAATGAAAACGTCTGTTTAATGAAAGCCCTAAAATGCTCTAAAATGGTACTGAATTTCTTTCTGAGAACCCTTTCACAGTTTGCACTTTTGCAATTAAAACAAAATAGTAGTGCTTATCTTTTTTTTGACAGCATCCTCAGAGCCGCTGCAGCATTCTTACGACCTTCTCCAGTACAGGTCAGTGTGGAAAGCAAATTTTACACTACCATCTTTCCCTTCGGGTACGCTGCTAATTCACCTGATCCTCCCGTAGTGGCATGCGGTCCAGGAGCTCCACTTCTTTAAGTGGGACAATAAGACAGTAAGGCGGGTTGCTAAGATAGTGCAGTTGGGTTCAAAGTGGGTAACGAAAGAGGCACAGGGTCATTGCTACATGATAGTTTGGCCCATGGGAGAAAGAAAACAGTTTAAGCCACCACTTTTTACCCCCTCTTATTTCCAACACTCTTCATTTCACAAGCCCACAAGATGCTTTTTTTGGTCCAAATACACCTGCTGTCATTGCTGGAAGTACCGAAGCTGGTGACATGGGGCTGTTCAGCGGAGCTGACACTGGGCTGGCAACACCTCAGTCCCCAACCCAAGGAAGATGCTGCTCAAGCAAATGCCACTTTCAAGAGAGTCAGATTTTGATTTCTGTGACTCAGTGAAATTGAAAGCAACAGCAGTGATGTGAATACAGATGCTGTCTCTACACAGCCATCAAAAGATTATTTTTTTAATGCACATTCAAGAAAGAAGAGACAGAGCAAGGACTAAAAAGAAACCACTATGGGTAAGGGTACTTTTCACATCTTACCTTTCTTCAGCATGTCCTTCAGCACTTCTATTCTACTCTACTCCAGATTTAAAACCAGCCTACTCTTGTAGGTTGCACACTGCATCGCCATTAGCGAAAGTGTAGCCATTTCTCCTCAGTTTAATTACTCCTGTCAGCGTCCTTCAGCTTGCGAGTGTGTAAATTTTTACTTGGTGCTTTGCTGTTCATTTTTAAGCTGGGTCAAGCCGTTCTCTAGACTAGATGGAGTCTCAGTTCTTCTGTTTCTGGTTGGGGTATTCTGTATGGTCTGAGCTACTAGATACTTACAGCATACAGATTTATACTATTTTTATTGCATTGTTTACTTGTGTTAGTTTGGTTTTTTTTAAATAATTATTTGGAATCCAGAAGATACCTCCTGATCTGTGAAGAATTCTCTGGACGGTGATCCAAACAGAATTAGCTGTGAATCCTGAACCCCTTCAGCCATTTCTAGCAAAAGTGAATTCTTTTTTTCACTAAGCCTGGACTTAAGAAGACCTTGAAAAATGAAAAACAAAGGAAGAAACAAGAAAACAAGGTTTCCTTTTTTGCAAAGGACTTGGAAGTTGAGCTAACAAAACCCCCAATCACTGGTTGCTCATATATATTTTTTCTCTGGAGATTTGTCACATGGAGATGATGTGCTGTGGAAATTCTTTTGAAAGGATATGCATTTCCCTAAAGGATTTTTAATGAGAATTTATTGCTTATGAAAGATTCAGGATTGGCAGCACTTCAGTCTTCAGTCAATGATCTTTGTTTATTAACATAAAATGCATCATGCTTACCAGGAGTGTAGCTTTCCCAACCAATGCATCAAAGCATGAAAGAATTCTCACTTCTTCAGTCTCATCCCTTGAGGCTGACTGAGAGGGTGCTAGCTGAAATTTATATGGTTGTCCTCTACGAAAATGAAGTTAGAACCCTTGTTTCACATAGGGCTGAAAATCATGGAAACATTTTTTCATAACCAAAATTACTCAGACATAAACTAACAGCAAGAAAGGGATGCAGACCGCTATTACTTCTCATAGCGTCTCTTCCTTCCATGCAAACCTTTTACCAGTATCAGAAGATCTTTGCTTAGTCCCAATCCTAATTGCTCTTAAATTCTGTGGGTAACATTCATGCCGAGTGCTGATTCCACATCCTGTTAGTAAATTACCACCTTCTGAAACTCAATAAATTTGCAAGAGAGTGATGAAGGCTATAGACAACCGCATCTGACAAACAGATCCCAGAAACACACCACTAAGCCATCTTTTGTATTTCTATGGAAATAAAAATGCAGAAGTGCATTTCTGCAGAAAAAAAAAAGACCAAACGCACAACTGAAGAAAAATGGGGTGTCAGGCACAAAACCCAAATACATTGTTTTGGACACAAAGCCTAACACAATTTGGACACTAAGCTCAACCAAACTCGTAGATCCCCCTGCTTTCTTCATAATTAGCTTTCCTTCTGCTCTGCCCGAGTAATACATCCAGTTCTCATTTGTTTGTGAGAATGTTTAGAAAGATTTTTCTCCCTGTCCTCTACAAAACTTTCCAGTCTTGCTCTTACAATTCAAAGAAGGTACCTGACTTTGCTTCGTTACTGGATGACCTCTTACCTCTGTTTTCCACTCCTTTGTTCCCAGATCATCACCACATTCCTGGTATTCTTTGTAATCTCTTTTTTTGGGGGGTGTTACACAGTGTGATGTGGTTTTATCCATCCAGAAAGCCCACAGCCCCCATTTCTTAACAGGATGCGCTTACTATGCCTTTTCTCTTTCTGAGCTATGTTTACTGCACACTTTCTAACCCTCCAGTTGTCACTCATGTCCTGTTCTAATTGAATATTAAAACACCTTGGAAAAATAATCCTTTGTTGTTGTTGTTGTGGACAAGGAACAAAATTGAAGTTATTTTATTCCGTTTCACTCACTGGACTTCCCTCTCTCTTGACTTTTTTTCTTTACACAATTGTTCAATACTTAAGTATTCTGGCACAAATCACTAGCAAATCTGCAAAGACCTTCCACTTGGAGAGAAAACACAGAAGAGAATCAAAGTTGCTCAGAAAGAGTCCTTTTCTTTACTGCTTAAATTGGGTTTTTTGTTGTTTCTTGTAATTTCACTTTGCACCCTCAAGAATAAGAATACTATTCTATTAAGACCCAGAAATACTGCTTAGTCAGGTAGACACATTTCTGCTGGGGACTGTCTCCATTTTAAGGCCAGAGGCAGCTGAAAGTCAAATCAGGCCCCTGGAATAGCATTTCGTGCTGCGGCCCATCTTTGCTTTCCTCTACCAACTCATCCGAGAGATGACAGCATTTCATCTCACGTCATTTTACAGGAAATCAAACAGACTGAATAGAGAGAGATGCCATATACACCTTTGGGTACAGCAGCAGAACAGCAGCACCAGTTTCCATGGGTATTACCTGCGCACCTCTAGACTGAGAAATGGGCACTAGGATTAGAGAGCTGTAACAGGGAGTACTCAGGAAATCATCAGAATGGGTCAAAGTACATGCCAATCCAGTTTAACAGATATAGAAATATAGGTGCTCTCTATACAAGGCAAAACATCCACATGTAAACCACAAAACTCCCGTACTTCTGCTTCTGAATTTCCATTCTGTGACAGAGTGTGTAGAAACCACATCCAGGAGGCTGTGGGTGCCCAACAAGAAAAATAGAGCAAAGGGAGCGGAGTTAAAAGCTAAATGAATGCATACAAGACAAATTATTATTATTTTTAAATACACTTCGAAGCAACAACCAATATGAGGGAGAAACGGCTACTAAAATGACAGAAATATGGTTTGCAGCATCCAGTTTAATAATCGATCAATATTGAGCATATATGCTGGAAGACATGCAATATTTGCCATGTTTACAATACTTCTGTGAAATCAGCTATTTGGTTTTACACGTGTATACCCACAATCTCTATTATTAAAAGCACTAGTGCATCAATCATTCAGTCGTTTGAATTTATACTGTTGTAGTGAAAACAAACCAATTATGAAAATAATTTCAGAAATCCATCAATCTTTCATAATTCTGAAAGTAAAAACCGTTTAACAGTTTGAAAGGACATTTGAGATAAACTCTGCCAAGACCACCTTCTGTAAAATTACCCGCTTTTGGTAAAAATGTACAATGGATGATTTGTACTTCAAAGAGCAACAGGTCATTTAACAATGTGCAACAGTTGATTCTTGGGCCACCAAACAGCCACCAGCACAAACACTTCACTCACAGCACACGCTTAGCATCAATACAGACCCTGGAGGCGCCTTCCAATAGGACTCCAAGCAAGGTAACAGATAAAATAAATGAAATAATTATTTTCTGAGAGCATTTCTCAAATGTCTACATAAGATATGTTTTGGATATACCCATAGGCACTAATTGCCACTTAGTTTTCAGATTCAGGAATGTGACCCTGTTTATTGACTACAAAGATTTGGAGAGAGAAGACAGTTCAAATGTTTCTATAAATCTCTGCGAAATTCAGTAACCTACTAGTTTTGTGATGAGAAAAAAAAGGAGGAACGCTAATAACAGGGAATTTTTTTTTATTTTTTTTTTTAAAGCAATACTGTAACAAATTTCCTTGGAAAAACTTATAAAGTGCTGGGCTTCTCTCAGTCCTTTCCCAGGCTAGGGAACATGCTTCAGTATGCCTTACACAAAATAATGTTCTCTAAACCACATCTCACTATGCCAGAAAGACAAAAAACAGCATGTTGAAAATCACTTTGAAGTATCCTTCAGTAACCCAACACACGAATTCATATTCATGCAGCCTTACAGCAATAAAATCACTTCCATGCTAATGATATAATTGTTTCTTCTATCACTCTGTCTACAAAAGAAGACTAGATAAAGTCAAAGGCAGTGGCCTCTGGCTGATTATATGTTTTGACAAATTAGATGATTAACTGGAACCTCAAACTGAAGCTTCGTGTTCTCAGTAGACCTAAAAGAAGAGAAGACAAGACTTGCTTTTGAAAGGACACAGATCTACAGGGACCCCAGCCCAGACTGAGAAAGCCACTTGTACTGAACCAAACAGTGGCTGGCATACGCACAGGCTAATTTTAATATAGAAATTACAGTTGTCACTTTAAATAATGGACATAGCATATGGTAATATATGCAAAATGCTTTGCAACATGTTCAAGTAGAGATGGAGAAACTAAGTTATCAATGACAGTTTTACCACATAATATACCAGTCTAACACTTAATAACACCAAAAATTAAATCCAGAGCACATCAGAAATATTAGTGGAGCAATGACAGTATTTTTGTATTTATGAAGCCATTTAAATTCACATATAGTTAAATCACCACCTCAGTGGTTGCCTAGGGATGAAACAGAGAAGACTGAATAGCAACAGGCACAAGGTCCACCTGTGTTACTCAAGTTGTTCTACTGAGCTCGGTTAAAAAACTCAATGTGGTGACCTGAACTTGCTTCAGTACAGCATGTTTAAAACCTGCTCTCCGCATATTAAATGAAAAAAACATTATCAGATGAAACCTGGGTATTGTCTATCCTTTCAGCTAGTACAGGTCAACAAAGTTGGGGCAAAACTGTTACTTGAAACTTTTCCAATTTGTGATGTGACTGAAAATCCTGTTATGAAAAAGTGTACTGCCATCATGTTACAAGTAAACACAATCTAAAAAAATAGCTTTCTGTTTAAAACCTGAATAAGGGAAGCAAACACCTTCAAGAAATCTCAGACAAATTAAACCCTCTTGGGGCATTGGAAATTATTTTAACCAACGACATCAGCCAGATCTGCTTCGTGAATGAGGCCAGCTTCTCAAAGCTCAAATACCATTAACCTCAATAGAAGCTCAACTTTAGCAAACAAAACAAGTAATTTAAAAGACACGGGTGAATAAGGATTTAGATGTGTTAGCGTTCAGGCATTTCCTAACATATTAAATGTAGATTAAGAAATACTTAAAATATTAACTGTCTGAAGTATTAAAGTGGAAAGATTTTCAGCAGTTCAAATGTCAACCAAATACTTAGGCAAATCTGCATTTCTCCAGTTTCCACAACAAATAACATGTTTTGAAACTAACTCAATGTTTGAATGGCTCCTTGCCATTTTTCAGAGCAGAAGGATTCCAGTATTGTATCTGGTAATG
Source organism: Burhinus bistriatus (assembly GCA_013397275.1). Lineage (NCBI taxonomy): Eukaryota > Metazoa > Chordata > Aves > Charadriiformes > Burhinidae > Burhinus > Burhinus bistriatus. The sequence goes on from VYXH01001855.1 coordinate 105,195, forward strand.
AACTGTGCTCTGAAATGACTTCTTATAGTCATCACCACAGCCAGCTACATCACCTTTAGTAGAAAGCAAAATAAAACTCACACACAGTGCTCACATAGCATCACTACAAGTATTCCCTCATGTACAGAATCAGGAAAAAGTCAGTTTCAAATCAAGGTATTGATTATTTAATTCCCTGGTCAAAAGCTATACCACGAAAATAATCCATTAAAGGGCAGCTGTCAATTAAGCAAGCGAGCATAATCTTTATTTTAAGTTACTTTGATATTAGAGATCACAAAAGTAGAACTGCACTTTAAATACCCATCTTAATAGAGTAGGAAGAAAAACAGCTGTATAGAAAATTGGAGATGAACTTTGTAGATCAACCTCCTGCATCACTAAATGGCTATGTCTTTAGTTTATGAGAGATCAAAACAGCTGCCAGAAAATACTGCTTAAACCTAAGCTACACGTTTACCTGGAATTCAAAGGATCAGAATGAGGCCGCAATGAGCACCTATTACAACATCCACCACCAATCATCAGAATTTCCTTACAGAAAGCCAACGGAACCAACCTCCTCAATACCCAGGGTTCACTAGCAAAATTGTAACCCTGACTCTTCTTAACAGTGTTTTACAAGAGTGCAAAAAGAACTGAAAGTACTTTTATATACAGAATATATATTATTAATGGTCTAAGTTGCTATACAGGTGTTCAGAGATTTTCCGAACTCAAGGGATCAATATCTAAGAGATGTCTGCATTCACTTTCCTTTCTGAAAGTCCCCAAAGCTTCTCCTTTTCCATCATGCTGCAAGAACAAGCATATTTTGATACGCTAAGATACTTCCATGTTGAAATATTTTTCTTAACAAGATATTGTCTTAATTAGTTTTGTCTATTATTTGGAGGTTATCTAGAAGACATGTTAAGGATTTTTTTTAGTGAAGCAGAAAAAAAACCATATGGTTTTAGATTGCATATTATTTCTTACTATAAAACCAGTACCTGCTCATTACTGCACTTCCCATAAAAACAGTTTTCATAGTTGACATTGAAAGCCGCTAACATCTAATCTCACATGGAAACGAAACGCTAGGATTTTATTCTGCACAAAATTCCCACATCCCTTCCTTAAACACGGTAGGTGAGAAGGCAGGACCAAGACACGGAAGGTCCTGCTTTGCCCTGCGGCTGGCTCTGGCAATAAGGTAAGGCTTTGCATCAGCAGCTTTTCTGCTGGCCTCCATCTACAAAGCTCTCACTCAGCATCAATACAACGTCCCAGTGTGTTAAATGATTATACAACTACTTGCTAAATTCAAAATTATTTTAGTTCACATCCTCATACTTTCTTTGCAATCTCAGATGTAAGACAAGACAAACTCTCCAGGTACACGAGGTCGATCAACAGGTACTTTCCCCCAGTACTGTCTTGTGAAAACATTACAAAAATCTTTACCTATTTATAGACAGTACTTCTGTATGCACCTATAAAAACTATAGCTTTACTTAAAAATCCAAAGCTTCCAATCTCTCAGAATTGCAAGTGACAGAAAGAGAAAACTATTTATTTTCTAGAATGGTACTGAATAATTTCCATTTTCCCCTATACACAAGTCACATTTTACAAGGCTTCCCAAAGCCATATTTTCTGTACAAACGGTGATATCTTTTAGAACTGCAAAACTTATAATAAACGAACATCAATCAACTTTCCTTTTTGTGAGGAAAACGTTTCTAAGTAAATGCACCCAAGTACCTCATAGTGTCAAAGATATCAATGAAGAAAAGTATTTAAAAACCCTAGAAGATCATGTCCATCACACCAAGCAGCAATTAAACATTTTAAACAGGCAGCCCGATGGCTGGTTTCAGTCAGCCCATTTCCACTGGCATGTATTTAACCAGTGGAGTTACCCCAGACAAGTAACTACCCCTGTTTTTTAAGAGACGGGGAATGATGGAGTGGGATGGCTACCGCTGGTGACCAGCAGGGTTTAGCAATTCCTTAAGGCTGGGGGCAGCAGAGCTCAGCCCCGCTCCCGGGGCCAGTGGGGCCATCGGGGCACTGCTGGAAGACTCGGCAGGACCCACTGGACATTCCTGCAGCCTCAGTCGTGCTCCTCTGGCCGGGCTCTCAACCACCACCCCGACACCCAGCTGCCCCGCAGAGCCTGCCATCCCCACAGCTGGAGCACCAGTAGCCTCGGGCGCGTAAAATCGCTTTTGGTAGTGCCGGGCCGGCCAGCCAAAAATCAGAGAGGTAGGGTTTTACCAGAGAGGAAGGGGAAGAAAACGCTCTCACTGCCACAAAGCAAAATGCCCCTCTGACCCCTCAGACTTTTAGTTTATTTATGTCCTCTGCGGTAGAGGCCTCCAGCCACTGTCACACTCTGGCTGGGATTTTTCATTTTTAGTTTGTAAATCTGCTCCTTGATCAATGGTCAGAGGATTTTCCCAGGAGTTTGCTGGCCAGCCATCAAATGGCCACACTGAAGGACAATGCCACGCTTTCACCTACTTAACCGTACCCCCAAACGCCTATCCCCTCTATGCTTGTATTTTCTTTCCTCCACATCCTCTTTCTCTAGTTCTCCAAAGCACACTGCTTTTTCACTAATATTTTTACACTGCTGAAACTAACAAGTTTTCACCAATTCTAATACATGTGTTTTGGTGACGGTTCTCCTAAGCAAACCTGGTTTGACCTTGAAGTCAATGATTATGGTCAAAGCCATCTGAGTATTGTCCTAGACAGCACAGAAGAGGACAAACCTTGGGTGTGAGAGCTGACATTAAGATCTCAGAAGAGGTTTGAGTGTGGTGGCTGCTTGGGAGCATGGTAACAACAGCTGGATCCATAACTACAGAGAGCAGACAGAGCCCCTTCCATTTCTTTACATATAGAGAATGAGAAAAGGTGTCATAAATTTACACAAATTGCTCAAATATTACGATCTGAGTACTCAAATACTTATTTCTGCCTCAGCGATCTACGGGAAATGTGCAGTTGGAGCTGGTAATACAACCACACGTTAATGACTCCCAGAACCAGCCCCAACTTTGAAACGACATGCCCTGAAGCCTCATTGCAGAGCAAAATGAAGACATTAGCCATGCTAACCTCAAGAAATAACTTCATACTCAATGCTTCTTTTTATATAACATATTGCCATAGTACTTACTGCCCTTTTTATGCTCTTCCATACACAGGAGGCACAGAAAGTTGTTTTTATTTTAACCCAGTGGAAGTTTGAGAGCTTTTCTGACAGGTTGGGGTTTCTTTTTAATTTCATTTTTAAAAGGAATTAAAAATCTAGATCACAACATCCAACATGAAGCAATGGTGAAAGTCAGTGCCAGGCTTGCTTATTCTCAGAAATAAAGTTAAGCAGTTTCAGGACCTCATCTTTTGAGCACAGATTGCATTCTAGCATATCAGATGCTGCAGTAATGGGATTTTGTAAATCTGCAATGCATTCATATTGTGTACATAAAGAAACCTCTTGATGTTTTACTTAGTTTAATGCTCTTTTTCATCATATTTACCCACCCATGCCCCCCTGCTTTCACCAGCTAATAACCAATACATCTGATGAAAATTAATTGTCTTGACAGATTGCATGAAAACTATAAAGGTCCAACGGAAAAATGCTGTGGCAGCATTTTCTTTCTCTGTAGGACAGTAGCTATGGAAACTATCTTTAGAGGCCAACTGGCCTTCATCCCAGTACAACACAAAAAAAATAAAAAAATTTCAGTGAGTTAGTCAGTGGCACCAGTCTTAATTGTCAACCTCTACAACACTGTCGCATGTTAGCTAGACCAAACTATTCATTGATTTTGTTGGGAGCAAATGACGTTACATGTCATTGTAGATCATGTCATCATATAATATGACATTGTAGTACTATTACAGACTTAGATCATACACAGCCTTATGAACTGTGCTCATATTAATAATTATTATGATAACCTGTCACAAAGAACCTATAAAACATGTAGAACTAGACAGGTATTTAAAATACCAATGTGCAAAACAGCCATTTTCTTAATAGAAAATATTTTGTTCATTACTATGATAGAAACAATTTAGTCTTATCGTAAAGTAAATACTTGCAGCAAAGAGGAAATCTCTAATCTTATTCAACTGTCCCATTTCACTAACTGAAACTCCTATCCTTTTGGAAGGGTTTTATCCCATATAGCTAGCCTGAATAAAAGCTGTGATTTGTAATACAGTCTGACAAAATCATCATTTTTCATGAATGCTGAGAGATTATGAAGGGTTTTTCCCTCAAAAGGTAAGACACAAATGAGTCAGAGGCTGACTATTGCAAATGCATGTGGCAACATCCATGGCCAGCCACAGAAGAGTTCCTGTAGAACAGCAATCACAGGTCATTATGAGGCTCTCACACTTTTGAAGAAAGATGTCTTTCATCCAGAACGGTATTCAAAAAGCTGTGAAAGATTTCAGTCATTAAGAAACCCACCTATAAGGAAGGAAGCCGGAGTATACATGTACCTCAAGTATACATACATTTCCATCTTTGCAGAGGTTGGTATTTCACTCAACGATACCATTTTGTGAGACTGTGGCACTCTGACACCTTTCTACAGTTTTTCTGGTAAACTACTTCTGCCCACACCAGCAATTCTTATTTAAATGGCTAAGGGGGACGACCCAGGCAGGACAGAATGATACAGATCAGTTTTAAGTTCAATCAAGACCCAAATTCTCCTGGTGCCACGACATGAGCCGGGTGCAGGTTTACTGGGGGCTATGGACATGCAACACCTTGAAGGATCTGGCTTGAAACATTGGTGCTTTGAAGTGCACTACAAAAACCAAACATGAGTGCATGATTTGCAGGCTCGCGTACCAAGAGAGGCACTGGGCTGGCTGCTAGACGATTAGCCAGGTAACCACTGAGCATCTACAAATCAATTATGGTAGGATTCAAAAAAGTCTGTGCCTATTGGCAGAAAATAACTAAAAAGCAAAGTGTGTGCCTGAAATACTGGATACCTACGAAACCTGAAAATTTAATTTAGCTCAAAGATTACAACCACAATTATTCATGGACGTCTAGATCTCCATCCCACTGCTTCCACAGAAAAGTTACGCTTCATCTCCTCCTTACCTCAAGAGGATCTGCTTGTAAGTGCTTAGACACACACGGGCTGGCTTCGCAGCAAGCCTGTGTTGGTGTGGCTCCATTTTGCCCGCTGGAGATACACTTCTATCAACCAACTACTACACTGGCCAACTCATTTTAAATTGAAGCCAAGCACGCTATCTTCAGGCCATTAAACCAATAAGGGTTATTATAAATACCAAAGCAGGTCTAGACCACGTTCTTTGCTGCATTTTCTCTTGCTCACAACTAACCATCAAATTATGACCCCTGCAGGTCCCTCGTCAGGGTGGTACACCCATCCCTTCAGGGTGGACAGGGAGAGGTGCCGCAGCCTCCCAGGGGCAGCCCTAGGGAAAGCCCACACAGTATTTTCTGGCCACCCCAGCCTGTCTCCTTGTACCCTTAGCCACAACCTTCACCAATATTTCAGGTGCTATATGATTTTCCACAGATGAAAGCTTCTTTCTCTTACTAGAGGAAAGATCTTTCAGCTGTATTTATTAAAGATCTAGCAATGAAAATCCATTCCTTCTTTTTAATAAATTAGCACTGTGTCAAGCAGCTTTCTCTATAAAGCAGCGGATGCAGTCTCTCAGAAATAGGTATTTAGTTGCACCACATATTAGACAGTCAAAGAAATAAATTCAGACCTTCAATGCAGTCTTAATCCAAATTGTTTCACTGGTTGACTGCTTGTCTCACCATATAGAAAAGGAGCTTTCATATTTCCATCCCAGACCTCACTGAGGGGATATTTTGTAGCATCAGTGTAAAAAACCAAAAAGGGGCAAGTTTTCTGAAGGCAGAGAGAAATTCACTATTGATCCAAATGGGAAGAGGGCGCAGACACCCAGCTGTAGAGCTGGGATTTCATCCTGTCATGCAGGAGCTCTGCATCTGAAATACTGACTGGAGGGAGAGGAGGAAAGAGGGCCATGCCGTGCTTAGGTCCCCTCGGTGCCATCAATAAATCCATGCCTGACTGGAAACTATGGGTTATATTTTAGATCTAACAATAGTTTTCATTAATTTACCTGGTACCTTTAAATAGATTTATCAGTGTAAGATTGAAGCAAAACACATCAGAACTATTTATTACATGCCTCACACTGAGGTTTTATCCAGCTACTACTAAACAAACCAAGTATGTTTCAAACAACTTGGATCTGACTCAAAAATATGTGGTCCATGCTGCCATCGTAAAAAAGAGGAGATAACAGAACTGAAAGGACAGACAATAGGGCTTATGTGCCAAAAGCCTGACTTCTTGTCCCATGTTAATCTCCTAAGAGACACCCATGACTGAAAACCTTGTCTTGCTTAGCGTCCTTAAGACTCACAGCTACACCGCTGCCAAGTGAAGATGTTAAGGAGATTAATCCAGACTCCAATAATATTTATCTAAGTATTGCTATAAATATCTTTCTTAGAAAAGCCTTTACATGACAAGGGAGAGATAAACTCACATATTGATACATCCCAACCTATCCAGCCTTCACCCTAGCACAAAACCGAAAATCAGCCCACAAAAGGCACAATAAATACCCAAGCATGTTTTCATTACTCTATGAAGTAAATCCACCAGGGACCACTGCCATCATTTCCTTTATGTTAAGTGCATACTACACCAATGAGTTACAGCATTAGCTCTTATCAAAAATATTTTTAACTAGCTATGAAAAATTTGATCCTTTCTTTGCTGCAAGTATCTCCACCCCAGAAAACAAGTCCCAGTAAAATAAAATATTTCTAACATCTGTTAATACCACCCTTGCTCTCCTCCAGTTTCACAGCTTGGTTTCCTCCCTCACTGAAATACATGCTGTTGCAGATCCCAGTATCTCTCTGCACTCCTGCCTTCACACTTCGTAACACATGTATCATATATCTCAAGACCTGACAGACTGTTCCACTGCAATTTTTTTATTCCTTTAGTTCTGACACTTTCCTAACACAGCTTTTCAAACTTAATAGAATATCCCTTTGCAGTTAAGTATTTTCTACCTTTGATTAATTCCTGCAAACCTGCAGTTCTCTTCCTGAACACAACTTCACCGTTTTCTTCCAAGAGGAAGTAAATCAAAATCCAACAATTTCTTCCTTCTCACCTGCCAAGATAGTGTTGATCTCCCAGTCCTTCCTCTCACCCATTCACATCACCTGCCTTACTCTTCCTTAGGGTTCTGCCGCCCCTGGTTCCTGTTCCTTGCCATGCCGGTCTATTACAGCCTTTCCTGGCTTAAAAAAACAACAGAGTCATCCTTGCTCCTACTTCATTCTGTGGGATCGTTGAACATGGTCTAGACTGACACTCATCCTTGCCCTTTTTCACCCATGTCTTTCCTAGCAAAATACCAGAACCAGTGTTCAACCTTCTGTGAGGCTGGACTCCTCAGGAACCAACTTCCAGCTCCTTGTCAGGGAACCATGAAGCCCCACAAATCCTAGCTCAAATCACGAGCTCCTTTACATAGAGTCCGGAACTGGAAACCTTGGGATGTTTTGGGACTTTCTGGTTTTCACACAGGGAGCCTGGAGAGAGATGGTCCGTGTTCACAAGTTAGGAGACACCAGCGTTTGCAGGCTCCTTTTACCTAAGTCTGACACGGATCTGTAAGACACAATGCCAGCCAAGGATAGTTGTAGCAGTTTTGAAGTAGCTCTTCAAACACCTAATCTTGTGAGAATGTCAGACTTTGAGAACAAATAGAAGTCTTGATTTCAAAAGAAATCTACTCCTGCTCTCTGACCAATGTTTCTCATTTTTCCTTGTACTCTGCAGTCTACTTCTCTCATCATTTGCTTTCATATGTACCTTGTGAGGTTTTTGGGTCACATGCTTTCTGATCATATTTTAATCAACTAGGTGCGTTCGCACTGGTAATTTAATGTGCCGAGGGGTACTTTTTAGGTGAAAACCTGTCTTGCATCAACATTTAAGGTCTTGAGCACACCATTCATAAGCTTGTAGATTCCCTCCTGCAGTTGTGCACCAGGACAACAACCAGAGTACTCCAGGTGTAACGTAGACACAAGGTCCCCAGCAGTTGACCTGACCCCCCGGTGCATGCCCAGGACCAGCAGCTGGTGCAACCTTTACAGCCAACTGGGAGACAAAGTGGAGGGGTGGTCCTGGACCCACAAAGGATCACAGCAAATAATCAAGTTATTTCCTTATTTGTGCCATGCCAATCAATAATACTGATGCATCTATTGAGTCCTTGGCTAGGCCTCTACTTCAATGACAATGCAAATGTAAATATACTTCTTTTAACAAGAGAAAGCGTTAAAAAATCAACCCATTGGAGCATATTACAATATTGTAATGATATGTAATTATAATACTGATAGTAACTGACTCATCTACAAGAGACAAGCTATAGCAGTAGTAAAGCCAATGTTACACGGGAACGAACCTGCAGTAAAACACACAGCAAATTGTTTCTACATTACAAACAACAAATACCCATCTAAGGCTTAGATACCAGCGGCATCCCCAGCAGTCCCCTGTATTACCACATATGCTATTTACATGAAAAAAATATTTATATATGTAGCAAATCATTTGAAAGTTGGCATGTCAGATTGCCATTAGCGCCAACAGGAACGATTGTGGCTCCATCTTATTTGCAGTAGCCACCAGGAATCGCTTTACTGCAGAAGTCAAGAAGGCCAAGACATTCCTACATTCCATCTTGAGTATGGCTCAATTGGTAGCTTTGGACTTCATCCAAAGTCAACAAAAAGATGCATTTATGGCACTGGCTTTGGCCTACACTCACCACTTACTGTATTTTACACAGTTATGTTTTTATTCAGGATATAGCTGCCCTTTAGGGTGCAGTAAGTCAGCAGGGTCATCATTTTACTACCTGCAAGTTGGCTTTTATACCTGAGACTAGGAACGTAGGATGGAACGCAGACATACACAGTGGGCATGGAGAAGAGGTACACGGGCAACTAATTCAAAGAAGGAGAAAGGGAAAGAAAGAGCAAAAATGTTCTGTAAAGGTCAACTTCTATTACCACAGAAATGACTGTGCTTATGGTGATGAAACCTGGAATTATTCTAAAAGCTTAAAGCATATAGCTCATCTTCAGAAAAAAAGAACCGCTGAGAATAAGGAAGTGATATACTCAGTCACAAGTAATTTATTACCAGCAAATATACAATGGGATAAAATTTTGGCTTCCTGTAGTGGCTTAGACCAACAACATGGGCAAAATCTTGGCACAGAGGAGAACTGAAAAGTCTAAAGGATTCAAGTGAACATAATGAGGGAGCAGCTGCATTGTCTATTTAGAACAACACAGGCCACCAGGAGCCAAGAGTCTATTTAAAGAGGTTTATACACAATGCAAGGAAAGCTATTAGAAGATGGAACAAAGATGTACATGGAAAGCAACTGGTAAATGTTTGGCTCAGATACTCAGAACCACATGGATTTAAGTGAAATCCTAAGGAGAGAGATGGGGAAAAGAAGAATGTTTCTTTTTGTTCTTTCACAGCACACAGCAGTCTTGAAAACTTGGTTTCTGTGATGTATCAAACTTTTTTTTCCCACATCTCGGTTTTTCCTTCCTGATCTTACTTGCATTCTGATTATTCTGAGGAACACTTTATGTTTCAGATGTGAACTGTCAGTGCACACACCACAGCAAAAGAGGTAGAAGTACTTGACTCTCCTTCACAAGCCATTAATTTCTGTACTTTAAAGATTCTCTCCTTCTTGAAAAAAAACCTTCCCATTTTCATTTCAAGGGATCAGTATAGAAGAAAAATAAATTCTCAAAGAACTAGAGAACTCCAGGGTCTCTGACTTTTAGAAGAATTTTGCATATATGAGTCTTGCTGGCAGAATATACAGTCTTTCTGTTAATGTTTAAATCATTTGAATATATTTTTAAACAAAAAAAAAAGAAAGAAATTGCCTGATTGGGTTTTTTTATTGCATCCACATCAGCTTGGGTCTATATCCATCACCTAATATCCTAATACTATTAATTCTTTGGTCACTCCTAGGAGTTTCCATTACACAATGTAAACTAGATCTAAATATCAAAGAGTTAGAAACAATAAACAGAATTTTGCTGGAGTAATCCCTCCAGACCTTCTTCAGAATGAAAGCATAAATGCAAAGCTTACCAGGCTTCTGGTTGATGTTTTTACATGAATGTTATTAAAATGGCCTTTTCATCATCGGATTTCTGAGCAGTGGTAATTCTGTGTTAGTGTTCTGACAACCTCAGCTTCACCACGGGGCAATTTCAGGTGGAAAAAGTGGCCACAAACCTCCATGGAAACATAAGCCAAAAGCAGAAACACAATTCCCACTGCTTAAATACCAGTCCCAAGCCAGCTCCATCACACTATGCAATTACATTTTAACTAAGTAACCAAACAAATAGCAGCTACCTACTATAATTCCCAAGAATAGGAGAAAAGCAGAAGGGGTTTGGGTAGTTTTGGCTTTTTTTTGCACAGCACCTCTTTGCAAGCTGTTATCCCGTGAACACAGCTACAGACGTGCTTAACTTGCCACACAGAGCAGCCTATCTATTTCAATGCTGGAACTCTAAGGCTAAGCAGGTGTCTAACTGGCTGCAAAATCAGGGTCTTAAATGGAAAATTAATCAGTGTAAGAAGTGGATTTACACACAACACCTGGCTGCTGCTGCTGCGCTTATCTGTGTAGGGATTTATCTGGTGGAGTCAAGCAGTAGTGTAGCAGTAACGCTCTACAACAGTTGTAACTAACCCTACATACAAGTTAACTAGTAATAATTATTACAGAAAGGGAGATTCTTTGTGTAAGAAAGGAGGAGGCACCAAATACCTATGAAGCATACATTTATACCCCACTCCAGCATGAAAAATTTGTCAGTAAGTGTGTGCTACGCGCAATTAACAGCAAAGACGCAGATCAGAAAAAGCTGAAGTGCCAATAACTTTCCTAGGAAACTCTGTAAAAACACCAAGGTACAAAGAGACCTGATTGAAAAAAAACCAAAAAGCACAACATATAACAGGATATAATAGCTAAAGGACAGAGTGTTCCTGTCCGCAATGTTCAGTGAAAAAGGAAACTAAATGAGAGATGACAAAACCATCCTGAAGTTTTGATCTTTTCCATTTTTCCATCAGAGCATTAGAGCCCTGCGCTGAACTTCCAATCCACGCTTAATGATCAGCACACCACCGCGCTGGGGGGGACGTACCATATGGCTCACTTTAACCGCGTAAATTGTACGCTGTGACATGAATGGAACTGCTCCATGTAGACAGTCAATCACCAGCTTCCAGCATTTGGTGGAATGGGGATTACACCGCACACTGGAGCCGCTCCGGGAACAAGCGGGTCTTCAGAGAGGGACAGCACAAAGTCAGGCTCAGGCTTCTGTCCCACACCTCTGAAATCTGCTGGGTCACAACAAGTTCTGGGAGCGCTTTAACCTGGATGACTCAAAATTTTTTTTGAGTATTTTAACGCCACGGCAATCTAATAATGGACTTTTTCATACTGTTTTCCTGCAGAGCATAGTAATTTTCAAGTTTTAAAAGGAACACATAAATCTGCAACAGCAGGGACTTGATGACATTTTTATTCGTGCTACTGGCAAACCTCATCTAATGCCAGTGACATTAATCCCAGTGTTCACTGGCAAAAGGAACTAAGCCTTGGTAAATGCAGCTAAGGGTACTGGTCGCCTTATCCTGAAAGGGAATACTGTATTTAGCTTACATGATTTGTTTCCTCTTTTAACAAGAAATGGGAAAACATCTTCAGTATTCATGGCAAAAAAAAAGTCTTTTTGGCTCATCACCAATGACCAGCATCAAAATCCACAGGAAAAAAAAATCCTTGGCGTTCTGATTACCGCCTAGTTATTCCCCAACCACATTTAAAAATCTAGCCTGCCCATTCCAGCATTTCAGTGCAATTTTTATTGACCTACTAACCTGTAACTCTGGGAAGCCTGGAGCTAAGAATGCAATAATGGCCAGCAAATACAAGTCTCCAAACAGAGTGTAATAACCTTAAGTAAACTACTGCCAAGCAAAAGTCCTGCAGATCAAACAGTTCCCACGAAGCCTTACGCTATTAACTAGCAAAAAAGTCCCATGATATCTCCATAGTCATGCACAATAACAGAGCACTGCGCTTCTGTTTACTTACATAGCTTATCTGCAATCCAGTAATGTATACAGTCAATCCCTCCGATGTAAATCACTTGTCTATTTAACGTTACTTCACTTGTTAAAAACTTTGCTAGCTTTCTAATGATAAACAAGGGGTTTATCTGGACTATCGTTTTTAAGGGATGTAAAAATTTACAGTGGATGTTTATAAACCATCTCAATTCGGGAGTCAATTTTGTATCGTTATGTGGAGCAAAAGAATTGCAAATCCGTAAAGTTAGCAACAATGTGGTATTTATGCGGCTCTGCTTTTTTCCTAAAGGAAAATGCAAGGCCCAGTCACACTTATTCCACCTTATTTCAATCATCTTCTGGGTAAACCCACCTCAGCAGACAGACAGAGGACCTAACACCCTGCTAGAGCCACCAGAAGCGACAGGGGAAAGCCTGGTGGGACAGCAGCGGGTCACTTAGCACTGCATTTACTCGACACCCCATCGCTTTGTGTATTTTAACTCCAACTCCTCACAAAAAGATCCCTTTTCAACCCAGGGTACTTCTTCCATCAGTACAACCTCTTCCCGGTGATCTGTGCAATGCGCAGGAATCAACCTTTAAACGAACCGGCATATTAAAAAAAAATAAAAAAGAAATAAAGCTCGGATGCTCCTGCCAGAGTCGCAGCACAAGAAGAAAACCTGCTGCCTCTGAAGCAACAGGGCTCGAACGCAGACTCCGCCGGTTTCCCTCCCTGCGGGCAGGGGGCGGGGGGGAAGAGGCAAAACAAGCGCATTGCCCGTTTTCCCGCCCCCGCTGAGGGGGGTGTGGAGGGCAGAGCCCCCGCGGCCGGGCCGGGCTCGCCCAGGGGCGGTGCGGGGGTTCCGGGTCGGGCCGTGGCCGCCCCGGGGACGCCGCTCTCCGCGGCCGCCGGGTTGCGGAGCTCCGTCGGCCC
>VYXH01001855.1:118882-136394 GCA_013397275.1 Burhinus bistriatus
CTGCCCTGCGGAGGTACAAGACTTCAGGTGGACGGACAGTCGCAGGCGGGCACGACACGTAACGTAAAACCTGGTGTTTTATGGAAAAAACAGTCCCTCAAGAATCACTGAAAGCTTTGTACATCGGGTAGTCAAAAAATCGCAAGTCAAAAATTTTCCCCCAGTTCCAGTAGATCCCATTGATGTTATTTTTGGATGTGGTCAGATCATTTCTAGAAGGAATACATTTAAGAGGACCTAAGTGTAGAGCAAGCAAGAGCTCGGGCGGGATTTTCTGGTTTAATTGGAGAAAGTGGGAGATAGAGGTCTTAGAAACCAAGTGAGAAAACCTGAGATGATGGAAACGAGGGATGGCTGGGTACGCTGGAGTGGAGAGACTGCAGGAAACACAGCGTGCAAAGCAAATCCTCATTGTGGTGAGGCAAGAATTAAAGGGTAGAGCTGCATCCGAGAATCAGGGATGAGGAGAAATACTGGAGACCTAGAGCTTCATAAATTAAGGTGGCAGGAGTTCTTCCGGATTTTGAATTTGGAGGCTTCTGAGCGGAGGAGCGCTACACCCTGAGAATGAATAAATCATTGGAATTAAATATACCACCAGAACTAATACTCAGATTTTACTTAACAGATTGGCTGCAGCTGGAGACAGTGCGTTTTGCAGAAGGAACCTCCTCCTGTGGTGGTCCAGAGAACAGTCTTTGTAGCCAACTATATGACTGTGGTGTCTTAGATAAACCTGTAGCCAGGTTTGTTAATGCAGATTTTCTTCCAGGCTGGGAATTCCTTTTTCCAGTGTACAATGAGAACCTCCAAAATTATTTAAATCTGTCAAAGTGTCCTTTTCAGGACAGCAGCTTACACAGGCACCTGGGTCTCTCCTGATGAGACACAACGGTTCAATTTTCTGAGGGCTGATCTAGAGTCCTGGGCTAGTACAGCCCTTGGGTTTAATTCAGTGTAATTGGGTGAAGTATAAAGCCTGTACTACACTGTGAATCAGAGTAGATTATCGATAGAGTGATGTTCTTGGATACTACAAAACTCCGTTAAAGAAAGCTGCAAAGAAGCATGAGAAGGGAACTAGGCAGAATGGCAACTCCAAGATCAGAGTCTCCAAATCCAGCAGAGTTTGAGGCTCCAAATGGATTCTAATTCTCTGTTAGAACTGTCACGGTTTAAACCATGATCCTGTAGCAGCCACATAGTACTGAAGTGATGTCTACTGACGTGTTCAATTGCTTTGCTGTGAACAGAAACACCTTGAGCAACTCTCCTAAGAGCTAATTTTAATTACTGAGTTTAAAATATGTTTTCTGTTTAAATAAAAACAAAAACATCCCAATGTAATCATATTAGAATGCCTGTTTCTTGCACCATCAACCTAAATCACCTGTCCAGATTCCTTTATAATACGTGATTGAAACTGCAAAGGCTGGATGGTTTTTGAGACTTGGGTAACATACGTGTGGCTGCACTGGATCTGCCCAAAAGGCCTGTCTAGCTCAGTATCATTTCTCTTCAGTGGCAAAACCCAATAGTCAGGGAAAGGTAGAACACTTTCCCACTTTCCAGCCACCTGGGAGCTCAGGGACATCCTGAGCCAAGCTTGCCCTCTCTGCGTTCAGGCTGTCTCACTAGATCTCCTCCATGACTTTTTCCAGTTTCCAACTGGAAACCCATGTACACTTTTAAAAATCTAAGATACCTTGTTGCAGATGCTCTGAACCTTGCTTACATGAGAAATCTCTTCCTTTAATTTGTTTTTCGATGTGCCACCTTGTTAGTTTCATCCAATACCCTACATTTCTTGCATTGAAAGAAGCAGCGAACAGTTTGCTGCTTGAGTCCATGTAACTCAAGTTTTTAGCTCTGTCATTCCCCTGCCTAAGTTACTGCTTTTTCAGACTCAAGAGTCCTAGTTGTTCCATAAATGAAAACCATCTCGTGCTTCTGATTACCCTTTTCTGCCCTCCTCTGAACTTTGCCAGTTTTGGTGCACCTTTTCTGAAGTGAGGGACCAGAACTGCAACTAGTATTCAAGGTGCAGTAAAATCACCAGCATAAGTATGATCCCGTCATACTTAGAAAGATAGACCACATCTGTCTTTCCACAGTTCTCCTTTCCCAAATTCCTAGAGAAATCGTTGAATGATTTCACCAGATATGCTAGGTTAACCAGGACTATAGGAATGAAAAAAATTATTGCAAGTTCTTTAATTATTTTCAGGCCTGAGCTTATGTCCACTGAAATCAAGAGCAATGGAATTGGTCTCCTGCTCTGTAACTAGAAGTGATTTAGAATTATAAAGAAACGGTATTTATCTACAATATAAAGTTATAATTACAACTTGAAAGTATTTTTTATGCATACCGAGCTGTACTGTTCCTGACAGCTGAGATACTGTTCTTCTTTGTCTCTTTAAGATTAACAGTATCTCAGTTTCATACACAGCAATAAGTACATGTTCCAAATCATTATTTCTTGTCCCTAGGCTTGTGCAGTTTTATCTAGCATAGACATTTACAAGATAATACACTAGTCTTCAAACAAAATTCATTACTTTGCTTACCATTGCTTTGGAGGGATACTAAACAGCGATGCTCATACTTCAAACATGGAAATGAAGTAGATGATAGCATTAGCTGGAGACAGTAATGGCAGCCATAGTTTTAAATATAGAAACCTAACAGCTGGCACTGACAAATGCAATAATTGCCCAATATAGGAATTCTGTCATTTTCTCAGAGGCATCAAGCTACTGCTGAAGGGACAGGTGCTTCTTAAACTGACTTCTGATTCTTGACTAGCGTAATGTACACGTGGAGCTGATGTACCTCTTCTCACTGTTGCATTCTGCAGCTCTTTCAAATGGGAGATACTTGGGAAAGAACAGGTACGTTGGCAGGTTGGAAGTAACCAATTTGCACAGTAATCAATAATGCCAGAATAACCGTGTAATCTTCAAGAGGGTCTGTGCTTCAGGGGGAAACTTCATACGTAAAAATCTGGGGGGAAGAAACGTCCAGAAATGTACAGTTACTAAGTTGAACTCACTTGTCCTTTTTAAATAGTGATTTATTTACTTGGGACTGAAGCTATGTATAGGTGATGTAATACTAGATTTTCAGATATTCTGCCTAAAGGTCACTAGCACTTAACACTAGCGGTGTTCCAAAACTCTGTTAAACACGAGTAGGGTAGAAATCGCGTGCACTGACATCATTTATAGAAACAGTTGCTCTTTTAGCTTGACACAGGACACTGTTCAGTGAGACCTGAGGCAGCGCTGCCCTTTTGGGGACTTCAATTCAAATATCGGGACGATTCCCTGCGCATCTGGGAAAACTGCCAAGCCAGGCTATTACACAAAAAGCTGCGCAAGAGAAGCTGACGGGGACATTCACTGAGCACCATGCACTGGCAGAAAAAAATCACAGTTCGATCACTCGGGGAGAGGTTCCAGAACAAGCTGGCCCCCAATAACCATGTTAGTATTTCCCAGTACAGACTGGTAAGCAGGACTACAGGAAGACTTGCAGTCTGGCTGCTGCCTTGTGCTGACATCTGTTATTGTCGGGTCCTGCTGCTGATGGTTACGTTCAGCCTGAAAAATAGACTATAAAAGTGTTCTCTTGATCTCAATGGAAATTTAGAATTCAGATCCTTCATGGGAATTCTGAGTATCTTTTGAATTGGCTGAAGAAAGGCTCAAGTGCTGCTGTTTGCACATTTCCACATTGCAGCACAGAGGCAAAAGGAAATCCTGACATTCCTGTCACTGGGAGAAGGACATCATTTGGCCATTTTTTCAAGCATTTATAATAGTGTTATTAGGGAAAAGGAGAAGAGGGATTGAGAGCGCTTACACTTTTGATCTGTGTTTCTGGACCAATCTCTCGCAGGGCTCTGCAGGAAGATAGGTACTTCCTTTGCATTTGATCTCTCTTCCCCAACCGGGAAGACTGGAAGACCATAAAAATACAGGAAGCCTTGGAAGAACCACGCCGTACGTACTTGTTTCTCTCAAAAGGGTTTAAGAGGCTCTTGATTTACCTGGTAGAGGACTAAGAATCTGCTGAATGAAAATCAATATTGGATTTATTACAGCAGCATCCGGAACTGAACTGGGAAGAATTGGAGAGGTAGCATCAAACTAGCATCAAACCTCCTCAAGTACTGGGCAGTACGAGCATGTGGCTGTTCTGGCACCATGTGGAAGCAGACAGGCTTATCCCTCCACTGTCTTTAAAGGTGCTACATAAATTACAGCAAACTAAATATCCTGCAAAAGCTGGTATCTCCTTACAGCTAAGCATTTGCTGGAGATTAATCCAGCTTTTCTATTTTTTGCTTATTTAACTTACACTTTCTAGACTCTGCTTAGTTAATCAGGTGGTAATAAAACTAAGAGGTCTGTATTTTGCAAGCTTTTATTCATATTTGAAAATCTCAGGGGAATAGCTGCATAAGCAAGAGTTTGCAAATTCTGAGCTATGCTGATTTAAGTAGGAAAAAAATACGCTCGGGTCTTTAATATCTGATGAATGCTGCCTTATATTTGAAACATTGTCCCTAGTGGAACCCATTACAATAATGTTTATACAGGTTTATGCTATAAATGCATGATATTTTCCCGACAGCAGAATATGTTGGCATTTACTCTTGATTAAAAAAAAATAAATCTGCGAATGGGCCATATCCCAGAATATGGGTTGCTACAGACATAATGCCCTTTTATTAACGAATAAAGCAATGGAAAATATAATCTGTTAACATAAAAAAGGGTTTCATACAGCAGGCAGAATTGATAGGAAGCGCACCCTGGATCTCCTGCAACCTGTGTAAACAGGAAGCCAGCCAAATCCTACAGAATTAAAGGAAACTTTCAGAAAGCTGTGAAGTACCTCTCCAAGCTCTTCCAGCCTGATTACAGTCAGTGTCAGAGCTAAACAGGGGATCAGGTGCGCCTCGTGGGCAAGGCTAGCTGCAGATCTAAACTTCTGCAGAACTACGCTCCCGCACATCTGGATCTTTAGCTGCCAAGCGCACACAGCGCCTGGAGGAGAGCCATGCTTACTGTCGCGTTAGAAAGCGGGAAGATGACAGTGATGGATCAGTGCACACTTAACTTTAAATAGCAGGAAGAGGTGATGTCACAGCAATATTTTGGTTCCCAGGTGTCCTGCTTTCAACTCGAGAGGTATTTGTCCTGTAAGAGGCCCAGCCGATGTCACAGGTGTCTACATCCATGGGTTTTTTCTATATTAAAAACCTTTGCACCAGCGGAGCAACAACAATACACTTTAAATTGTTTCAAGAGAACAGGCTAGAGCCCTTCTCTCCTCCCCTTGCCAATACCCATCTCCTGACAGAGACTGTTTACATGGTCTTTATACTGTGGAGCAACAAGGGCCAAGGACAGGAGTTGCAGGGGACACTGCCAAGGACAGGTCTCCTTTTCCTGCCTCATCACGCTATGAACCATAGACACAAGAAAATGCTCTTCTGTTATGGAGCATAGAATAAGATTGTCACCGAGCCTGCTTTAAGCCGTAAAACCTTTTAAAGATTCAAACAGTGATGCGGGAACTTCATCCCCCAGATAGGAGTGAACAGGCTGACAACACACAGTGCTGTGACATGAGAAATACAACCTTATTATTGATACACTGAAGTGGAACACAGAAAAACTGGCTTAGACACAGATGTCTTGTATTAGCTCCATTACTTAGGATATTCACAACTTTATTTTTCTCTGTAAAAAGGGAATTATTTCTTGTTTCATCCTTGAGCCTGAGGAGATGAAAAACGTTTCTCACTTTGTGTATAGACTGGGACAATGAGGCCCTGTTCTCACTTGGGGTCTTAAAGTCTTGCTTTAATGTAATTTAGAAAAAATAAAAATGGTTGAGCATTACAGAATGAAATAGAAACGCTAAACTTGATTATTTAACTTCTCTTTCATGAGTGAACCTGATTTACAGGGAAAGGTGCTAACCCGACTTGCATGACTTCCTATACGTTTTCTCACTGGTCGCTGTGTCTGCCATCAGCACTGCCCTGTTTGTAGGCTTTATTAGTGAAACAGATCATGACGTACCATTCCTTTAAAAATAACAAATTCATAAATTCTCCATTTCTCCTTCCTTAAACCCGCCACCTCATCTAAACCCCTGTCTCACAGCCTGTGTCTGTGCACTACTCATTTCTATAATACTTTTTGTCATCCTGTTTTTGTAAGAGCCCAAATTCTCATTTGTTGCCTTGATGTAAATCCATGGGTTTTCCTCTGCTGAGTAGGAAACAGAGGCTTCATGCAAAGACAGGGTTGTTCAGTCTTAGAGAAGACTTCAGGGCAATGTCACTGTTACTCATAGGAATTATTCTTTGCTCTGTGAATAATTCCAATAAAATCATTGGAATTATCCAATGAGTAAAGTATGATTCAACAAATAGGTGTGGCTGTGCCTAGACATTAGTGGAAGACTAAATTCAACCCCAAATAATAAAAAGAGACTACAGACAAGTTTCCCTTTGGAAATATTGGATTTTTTAAAAAGGACTAGATGATCTCTGAGCAACAACAACAGATAATTGCGTATTCATTTCACAGAATCACAGGGGTTGGAAGGGACCTCTGGAGATCATCTAGTCCAACCCCCCTGCCAGAGCAGGGTCACCTAGAGCAGGTTGTACAGGACGGCGTCCAGGCGGGTTTTGAATGTCTCCAGAGTTGGAGACTCCACCACCTCTCTGGGCAGCCTGTTCCAGTGCTCTGCCACCCTCAGAGGAAAGAAGTTCCTCCTCATGTTCAGATGGAACTCCCTATGTTCAAGTTTGTGCCCATTACCTCTTGTCCTGTCACTGGGCACCACTGGAAAAAGACTGGTGCCATCCTCCCGGCACCCTCCCTTTAAGTATTTATAGGCATTGATGAGATCCCCTCTGAGCCTTCTCTTCTCCAGACTAAAAAGACCCAAGTCCCTCAGCCTTTCCTCATAAGAAAGACGTTCCATTTCCCTCATCATCTTTGTAGCCCTTTGCTGTACCCTCTCCAGCNCATGTTCTTGTAATTTCTTGTAGATTGTGTTGATCTGTTACTTGGTTTCATATCTGAAAACCGGGGTACCGTTTCAGCGGAGTAGGTGGTCTAATATCTCCCTACACCTTTTGGGTGGGCCTGTGTTTCCCCAATGCGGCGACACAGTGGTTGTGCCCAGTGCCTCCTACCTGCACCCAAGCCTGCACTTCAGGAGACACAGACAAAAAACCTGCCGTACACACTTGGCTTCAGCTAAAATCAGCTCAGAGCATATTTTTTTCCTAACCCTAAATAGCCACTGAAGTAATATGTGTATCTGCATACACAAAAGAGTTTGTTCTTATAAAAAATCTAAACCAAACAGAGAACCATGCCAAGATTATACATTTCATTTCCCAGCATACAAATGAGGATCTAATTTACTCTGGGCTGTTCATGCATTTTGCTTTTAACAAACATCCATATGTCACATAGACCTTCCACATACTTCCCTGCTGGAGTTTTTTTCCTTTCAACTTGGTAGGGAACATTTGTGATCCTTATTCTACCAAATATATCTGAAGAATATATTTTGCTCAAGGCCTTCTATTTTTTAATTTAAGAGAAACAAATCAATTCGTGGCTCTGGCAGTCTCGCTATTATGACAAGCATACATCTGTGCAAAAATACCCCAATCCCCAATTAATGTTATTAACATTTTAAAATTTAAATTGGTTAATTTATTTCATTTTGTGAACAGGACCATATGAAGTTACTTTTTAAAGAACACTTTTCCATCTTTTGTCTGGGGTTCTAATATCTGTGTAGTTTAGCATAGATACAGAGACATTTGCTTGTATCAAAATTATTTTATATTCAGATGGTTCCAAATCCTTTATGTAATGACTTCAACAACTGAGGCTTGACACTTCACTCCTGACTCATGCAGCACTGATGGCCAGTGTAAATAGGAGTTTTCTCCGATTAAAGGAAACAGGCTGAGAGTCATATTCTTTAAAATTAATACTTGTTATGAATGTATAATGCCAATCTCATCCCAGATCACGTTTCTCATATACCACAGCACATCAAATTGAGCTTAATTTTAAGTCAGCTTAATGAATACTCCACAAAAATATGCCCAGTCAGAGTTAAAATGACTCACTGTTGAAGGAGATTTACTTATTGGTCAGGTAAAGAGTTGCACATAAAATGACTATCAATCAACCTTAATCAGTTGAGGTCAGTTATTTTATATGAGTAATTAGTGGAACCGATAAATTTTGAACAGCTGCAAACTTTTGTAAGATGCCTATTTCACTTTTTATTTGTTTAAAAGACAGTGATCAGATTCGAACATTGAGATGAATTATACTCACATACGCACTTCTTTACTGCAACTGCAACAAGTGGTGTAGCTGCTATCCAGTCTTTTCCCTTGGTTACAAGTTTAGTATTTATAGTGGACTTAGGTCATATATAAGGTTCATTTGTGACCTTTAACCTATTCTTTCTTATTTTTCCTGTGACCCTATTAAAAATATGATTCATAAGGCAAACGGTAAAGCACTTTCCTTTCTGTATACTCGTTATTCACATTATGCTCATCCAGTTCAGTCATGAAAAAGTATCTTTAACCAGTGTGGTGGGAGACAGGCATTGTGCCGGGGAGTCAAAGGAAGCGAGTGGTTTCCATTCACAGATAATACAATGGCGGCGCTTTTTGTGGCCTGTAACTACATCTGCACTGCTCACTGAACCATCCAAATTTACACTCAGCTAAAGAAAAGCACATTTGGCCAAAAATCAGATACATTTTTAATTGGTATCCTAATGCGCATATTCAAATACTAATCCCTGGTAGAACTGCGTATCTGAAGCAGTAATGTGAACTCTGTTATACAACTTGGTAGCCTTACATGGTTTTTATCTACATTTTTGTGTGAATCTTTTTCACGCATGAAGTCACAGATCAGAAGCCTCACTTTTAGAGAGACACATACGATGTTGCGACGTTAGCTGGCAACATCTGAGTACCTGTGGTGACTGAATGACTCCTCATTGCCAAACTCAGTTCTGCTCTGCCTCGGCCAGCCTCACCTCCAAACACTAAGGAAACCGAAAGGAATACGTCGCTGCTTTCATGGATTTTTACAAATTTATCATATATATCCACTGCTATATCCAGCAGCGTTGTAGAGGAAAAAAACCCAAAACCCACCACCACCAGCCCAACAAACCCCAGCAACACGAACCATTGAGAAGGAGATGAGAGGCAGGTGTTAGTGGCTAATAGCACAAAACACATTTTTCCTGGCTTTATCCATTGCCAAGATGGTGTGACAAGACAGGTGGATCAAGAAGCGAAGACAAAGGAAGCCTCATGCTCTTACAAACCACACCAAACTAAGCCAAACCAAACCAATCTCTGCCTGCCAATCATGGGGTACAACAACAATTTTGGAAGATAGTTCATTCCAAATACAGTCTATAACTCATGTTAGCATCATAGACCGGCCGCAACTTTTATTATCAGCAACTTCCAGAAAGGGTTAAAATGGGGTTTCAGCCCCAAGACCTGCCTGCTTTGACCTTAATTGCCCTTGGGCCAAATTACTAAGCCCCTGACAAGAAAAAGATACTTGTGCAGGGCATGACCTTATTTAGCTGGGGTAGCATTTGGGTTTTTTCACAGCCTTCATTACTGTAATATCATACATAGGGTTTTTCATTTGTTTGCCATGCAACTTATTCCCCTAAGATTAGTCCTTTTCTAGTCAAGCAGTTTAAAGCTAATCACAGTTGTTATTTTAATCTGTGCTCACTATTAAGAATTCTTGCAGAGCTCTTTTGCGTGTTAGCAATTATGGTCTCCCAATGGAAGTTTATGATTACAGCAGAAGCAACCTGTTTAATACTTGGCACCTCTTTAGTACACAAGCATTAAACCCAGGAGCACAGAAGCAATGCTAATGCTGGCGATGAAAGTATAGCAAATCTATTTAACAAACTCTGTTTTTAAAATACAGCGTTGGAGAAATGCCATGCAGTCCTCACGCACATCGGTGGTCCTCCCCCTCTGTGTTTTTCATTACTGTAATAAGGTAATAAGGTGCTGTTGATCCTACATTCATTTTATGATTGTCATGTCTGAAATGCAGGATATCCTCCTGCTTTCACCAAGACAGAGTACTGGTTCCAGTAGCACTAATAATAAAATTCCTTTGAAAGGTCTTAAGTACAGGGTCAGACCCTTGCCTATTTAGGCAAGCATCCTATGCTGAAATATGAATTCTTTCTTCTGTTAAGGGAACTAGCAATTGCTCTCGCTGATCTATGTGTCCAGACTTTAAAATCTGCTGTCAAGGTCAACTAGCAAAGACCGCAGGACCAAATTTCTGCTTTTCATGTTGATTATTCACGTGATTCTGCCATAAAAATTGTACATAGTAATACACATTAGCTGAATTAGATAGAGCATAAATGACTGTGTGTGAAACACCACTGCAGGGGAATCCCCCATCCCTGACCCAACTCTGTCCTATTTAAATTTTTTTCCAGACAGGGTAGGGCAGAGAAATCTAAAATAACCCAGTGTTCTGGTTCAAGCTGATAGAGCGAGATGCACCATCACTATCGTGCATCACCTCCAGTGATAAATGTTGGTGATTTGCATCGACAGGGGTCAAGCTTGTCTCACGTTGGATAAGTTGATTTTTTCCAAACTTGAAAAATGGGGGAACCACTGACAAGTCAAATATGCTATCATTTTCATCATTCGTCACGTGAAAATAATTATTGTAAAATGTTCAGTGTAAGAAAAGCGGTGTTAAAAAAGTGTGCATCTCCACATACTAGTGAGGTACCTTTGCTCATTGTTGTAAAGGTTTTAAAGAACAGAACATCTGAAGCTGGGCTAGAGGTCTATTTTAGTAGACAGCTATAAAACGTGACCTAACCATAGTCAGTTCTCCTGGGACAGCAATTACAGCAATAAATGTTCCACAGCAGATGCTAATGCTGTGTATAAACAGTCGTCCTCTGAAATGAAAAGAAATTTTTGCCCCACATGTCTTTTAAGGTCCCATTGTACGTGTGGAAATGTAAAGGAAATGTAAAATTGATATGCGCACCATGACATTGGCTTTAGTCTCCTCTGTCTTAGCCTGGCCGCTATAAATCTGTCCTGGCTGTAAGTAACGCTGAAGGAGCTAAATGGTCAAAATTTGTGTCTGTCTGTTTTATTAGCTCGCCTAGAGTAAAGTAGGGGTTATCGGTCAATGTCAGGTTCAGCGCCCAGTGACCCACTGGGTTAAAATCGTGGTAGTCACAAATCAAGAGCATAATGAAGTCTGAGAAGAGGGCTATGCTGATTTATTAGGACATCTGTCTGGCTGTAGACAGCCTAGTACTGCCCCTGCGTAGTGCGAGCTATTAGCATAATCCTCACCATCAAACATCTTAGAGATTTAAAAGAGAGAAATAAACTGTTCAAAGAAGACTGGCAAAACCAGAAGGGTTCAGCTTGTAGTGCTTGTTGTAAGTTTTAACTTATTCTGCCAATACGCCATAAAAATATTAAAAATAAATTAATATTAAAAATAAATTACTGTCTTCAGTTTTCCAAACCCACTGAATTTTCAGAACACATCTGAATATCTGTTCATAATAACCCCTGCTACTTTTCAAAGCCTTTTTCATTTTTTCATTTTTTCATTTTTTCTTATTCATTTATATTTAACCACAGTTGTGTCATCCACATATAATGTTATCAATCACCTTCATTCTTACACAAGTCATCTCCCGAATTCTGTAATCTTAAATGTAAACTTCCATTTTTTTGTGGCTACTTTTAAAGGAAAGGAGGAATTATACACAAACTTTCTGAGTTTTGCCTATAAGACTAAGTCCATATCATAAATGCTGTATGCTGTAAATACTGTAATACTACTTTGTATCCTATAGGCCAGGAAGTTCGTGAAATGTGTACCAACTAGTACTGTCGTGTGCAAAGCTACTCTTTTTTGTGCATGAGAGGCATTCAACTGAGAAATCACACAGATCGTTATTTCTTCCTTGATCAGAACTGAGGTGAAATAGGTTTTAATCTATGAAGATTCAATTATCCCCTGAAGATTACTTTATATTTGGCTAGGTATTAATAAAGATTGTCACCGCTCATATGCCTTCAGAAAAAAAAGTTAAATATTGCATTAAAAAAAAAATACGGCTGTGAATGTTGAATGAGTTTCCTCACTGGTATTATTCCATTTTCTCTTTATTAATAGTTATTCGAGAAAGGAATTTAGCTTTTAACTATAAAAATATCAGATAGTGAGTAGTTAATAAATAGATACTAAATACTTAAGAAAATACGAAGTAAAACCAAATACTGCAAAGTGCTGTCATGCCGATCTTTTTACACCAGCTGTGATAATAACAATTCTATACAAATGAAAAGTCTGGAAGAATTAATTTAAAAATGATCAAGAGTTAATTAACTCATTAAGGGTGTGAGACTTTTGATGTGTCTGAAGAGTAATTTCTTTGCTATTTTTACCATTTCATATCAGAACAGCCCTCAGACAACCGCTAGACAACAGTACTACTGAAAGACCATAAAGAATCTATAGATTTCAACATTTTTGTCATCACATCACTGTTTTGAATGACGCTTGATAGACTTTGGAAAGATGCAAACAATGCACAACCTCTCATCCTACCTAACAAAGGCATCAACAGTAACACAGCAACAAAACCACCGAAGTACAATATGTAATAAAATTGCTGTTGCGAAGAGGAAACTATATCTGGAATGAGGTGAGCACCTTTTTGCGAGAGCTGACGACTTCCCCCTGTGAGTAGACAACATTTACTAGACCAGAAGAATGCATGGAGGTTTGCAAGGTCCTACAGCCATCTTCCCAGAGGGACGCGGAGTTTGAGGAGACAGAAGCGCCCGTGCAGTTACCACATTTGCTGTACGGCAGAGTAGAAACGCCCACTAGCTGCACACTAGCATGGGGAAATCACAGCTTTGCTTAAGCCAGGCTTATGCCTGGGCAGCCTGCACTGAGCAACATGGACAGAGAAGAAATAGAAAATCTGGACTATCAAGAGTACTGCAAAATTTTTAAACCATATTTCTTTTACTTTCCAAAATTTTAGTTCCCCATGCTGATAGTTTGTGGGCCATTTAGTGAAAACACTGATATTCAAGAATATAAGACCGTTTCTTAAATTCAGTCCAATTAACAGAATCTGAAGTAGAGTTAACATCCACCGCTTGGAAAATTGAACATGAGAAAACCTGTGCGTGTGTGTAACTGCCCTCATTAGCAAAGGCAAGATTCAACTAGTGTGCCATGCCCTACTTATTTCACTGAGGTAAGATTTGCTAGTCCGCAAAGCATTAAAAAGTGGAGAAACTGAATACCCGATCATTTATTTGACCTCAAGAATGAAAACTATGGAGCGCAGTATTTTTTCCAAAATAGCAACATAAATAAATATGTGTGTGAATAGTACTTGCCTCCATAAATTCCAGCGTTGTTCTTCCAGCTGAGTCACTAAATGCTCTATGTATTTGTTTGAGTCCATATATTCCTAAATGAAAAATGATTAAAAGATTAGTTTTTCAATGTTCAAAGCATTTGTACAATTTTGAGTAAAGGACAGTCAGAGTCAGTTTGTGGAGCCCACTTGCATTTTGCACCCAAGGTTATCCCATGTACACAGAAATCACAAGGATGTGAAAATCTAGATTAAAACCAAATTTGGATTCATACCGAGTGGACAGGGCAGTAGCCCAATACACTTTTCAGAGATTATTTGAGGGGAAGACAACTGGCAGTGAGGATATGCAAGTAGCACAAATAAATTAGAGTACACATAAATGCATATCCATATTCTAAACTCAGAATTATCTTCCCTGGATCCAGACTGAAAAATAACTTCTCAACAGTGCAGTCACTCTTTTGGTGCACATTTTGTTTACTTTAGGTATAAATCAAAGTGAACTGAATATTTGACTCAAATATTTATTTCATGGATAGTATGAAAAATATTATATCATGTACCCTATTTGAAAATGAAACTATAACTCAGCTCCTATATCATTTTGCAGTTCAACTTTTGCAGATGCTGTAACTTGCAATATCAGCTGTAAAGCTACTGTATTTGTGTCTAGGCAGAATTTCTGACATAATCATGATCAGATGAACAATTCGGATTTTTTTTCTTATTGAAGCCTATTCTTTAAACTCAGTGCAAAGAGATGATGTTTATTCTCAGCAGAGAAATACGTCAGTAATAGAAATATACCACTTCATTTCCAGGAGGGAGGCAACTTTGGTGTTATTTATATAAAATATTTCAGAATGAATCCACAGAAGAACATGTGATATAATATGATATATTTGTATGACAGCAGTACCAACACAGCCACATTACTATTATTCTGAAAACCTATCAGCAATAATATAACTCTCTTGAAATATCTCAGCAAACCAAAAATATGTTTCAAACCTCATACTTCAGGAAATAACAAGTATTGGAGTACTATAGGACAAGAATCCATCTTCACTTTCTGGAGACAAAAGCTCCACTTTTATAGCTCCACTTTTTTAGCTTTGGACTCATCACAGAACCACTTCATGGGGTTCTTGTTTGTATTAGGGTTTTCTTCTCTACTATTATTATTTATTTTTTGTACAAATACAGATTTTTGTTGCAAAGTAGTTGGTTCTTCTTAGCCATTTATCTTCATGACCAGGAAAATGAGTTAGCTACAGGGACAGTAAGTACATCATCATGTCTTCTTGAGGTGAAGATAAATGTTAGCTGATTTTAATGATCATAATTTATATAGTAATGTACATTTTTATTTTTCAGGACTGGAATTGTTCTAAGTAATTCTGTGCTTCTGGCCACAGTAATTATTTTCTTGTTCTGATTGAGAAAGAGAGAGACCCTGGTTCCTCAAAGGCTATCGCGACACAAAGGAATGGTCCCTGGCACAGACGGGAAGGAGGAATAGTAGGATGCTGCTCCTGAGTAGCCTGTGCAGATGCATCTGGGCCGTATCCTGTTCAAACTGCCTTGCTGGAAAACCTTTGGGTGTTGTGAAACTTTCCATTAAACTCTGTGGTTGCCTCAAGCTTAAATTTTAATCTAGATAGATGTATCTTGTAGACGTTACTTTCAGAAAACATTAAATGACGTAAATCCTGAGAAACGCCATGAACTTCAGTGGCATTACTGTAGCTTTTATAGCAGTGCTGCTTGGATTAGATGCTGGCTTCAGCATCAGCTCTTACTCTCCCTGTTACTCAACTGAGTTGAATTTTACTTGGAGTACACAGTGTCAATTAAGCAGCAAGCTTTTTCTAAGCCAATACAGGTAAAGTCACTCTGTGAGACACCTATATTGCAGTTTAGAAAAAGTATACTGTACAAACATATAATGATGATTAGTTGCAGTACCAAGTTCTTTAAAACGAGCTGCCTTTTTTTACTTAATATTTTTACTACATTGAACCTGGTATAAATTAGTATTAATACCTTTATATCTTTTTTAATGTAATATTAAACAATATTCCTGATTTATTCATCAGTGCACTTTGCCCTACAGGCAAGGATCGGATCAGCAGTTTTGTTCTGCATAATTCTACCATGATAATTTAAAAAACTCATTCTGAAGCAATTTTCTCAAAAATATTGTCTAGAAATAAAGACAATGGGGTAAAAGAAATCAGTGTGTTTATCCTGTATGACTGCTGCCTTAATGTTAAGCTTTTCCTGTGGAAATCAGAAGTATTATTCTATTTCTCTTTGAAGACCTGCAACTCAGGGGTATGTAATCTGTCAGTGTGCAAAAGTGATGTAAAAAAATCAACCATGATTTGATAGAAACATTGTGATTAGAAGTGCCTCCTTTCTTCTATGCTGCTATGGCACATTTGTGTGCCAGCCGTGTCCAAAGCAAGCCATCTGCTTCAGACAAGGTCTCTGTTCCCAAGCCCAGGTTTCTGCTCTTTTCTGTTACCAGCTATCCCAATAAGCCAAACTCTGCAAACCCTGCATCAGAACCCAGTATTATCATTTCATCAACATGAAGCAAATAGCAAACAGTCATTTGAGAGGTAGAGCAACACTAAGATTTAGAATAACTTAGCACATTCAGTGAAAGCATGAAATCTGAGAAAAACCCCATAGTAATCACACTTGTTCACAAAGACTGTATATATAATTTAGTGAAGTACTGACATTTTTCAGTACCCAATAGATCACATCGACCACACCAAGTTAGGTGTCAACCTGCTTGAGGGTAGGATGGCCCTACAGCGGGATCTGGACAGGCTGGATCGATGGGCCAAAGCCAATGGTATGAGGTTCAACAAGGCCAAGTGCCGGGTCCTGCACTTGGGTCACAACAACCCCAGGCAGCGCTACAGGCTTGGGGAAGAGTGGCTGGAAAGCTGCCTGGCAGAAAAGGACCTGGGGGTGTTGGGAGACAGTCAGCTGAATATGAGCCAGCAGTGTGCCCAGGTGGCCAAGAAGGCCAATAGCACGCTGGCCTGTATCAGGAATAGTTTGGCCAGCAGGATTAGGGAAGTGATTGTCCCCCTACATATACTCAGCACTGGTGAGGCCCCACCTCGAATACNGGTAGACGTGGTGCTGAGGGACATGGTTTAGTGGTGGGTTTGGCAGTCTTAGGTTGATGGTTGGACTCGATGATCTTAAAAGTCCCTTCCAACCGAGAGAATTCTATGACTCTATGATTCTATGAGTAATACAAATATTTTGAAGCTTCCTTGGAGCTCTGCCGTATGACTGCTTGCACCAGGTAGGCTTTGAGTTGCACGGCTAACTGTTGAGCCTGAAAAATTAGATAAAGTGTCATTTTCTGACGCAAACGTACAACTTCAGGAGTTTGCATTATAGGAAGGACAATCCAAGTTACCCACACATACGTAAGAAAAATACCTTTTCCTTATGGAAACAGAGACACGATTAAATAACTGAGTAAGGATAAGAATCATTTAGGTAGACATGACTGGTACTTATACTAAATACTAATAAGATAGATCAATCAAATAGGAGAGAAAGGCAGTGAAAGCAGAGTAGCCCCAGGGTTTCAGAAGTGGCTCACAATTCTGCCTGTTCGCACCAGAAGGCTGAACGCTGAGCACCTGCAAAGCAGGGGGGGTGAGGCTGTGTAAGGCCAAGTTAACATTTCCAAAATTATACAGCATTTTTAATCTGAAGTCGGAGGCTTCAAATTAGTGTATTTTTATAAATCTGATGATATTATATCATGATTCTGTTGGTTGTGGAATCGCCATCTGTGCTGTTATTCACCATTGGACTAGACCTTCAGCCTCCTGAGCTGCGCTGGCTCTGCTTCGAGCCCTACTCTGATCTCCAGCTTTTCCTCCCAACCTGCAGGATTACTGAGGAGTCCATGATTAAAAAAAAAAAAAAA
>VYXH01001855.1:136424-168075 GCA_013397275.1 Burhinus bistriatus
AAAAAAAAAGAAAAAAAAGATTTTTTAAATCCTTTTCAGAATAATGGGTGAAACCTGTTCCTTTTCTTCTCGATTAGTTAGCTGCCAGTCCGGAGGGTTTCACTGCTCCATCTATTCTTTGATGCTATATAACTTCACTGTTATAAGGAAAAAACCCAACCTTCTGTAATACGTTGAAATGCAGTAGAAAATCTTTCTAACAGCTGCGTAGATTCTGGCATCCAGGAGGAGTTGGTATGCAAATGTCACATACCAGCTCATCTAATTTAGAGAGCGTTAAGAGAATTGCTTTACCAAAATTGTCACTGTTTTGAGCTGAAGCACAAGCCTAAAAATATACCTAAGTATGTTTTTTGACAGAACTAAATATCTGACTTTGCAATGCTTAATTGTTTTGCCTTTTTTTCTTTTTTTTCTTTTCTTTGTTAGCTGGATGGCTGTCAGGAAAAAAAGAGGAAGAGAAAGGAAATGAAGTGCCTCCACTGAGGCCCGGGATCCACTGCTAGGTATTTTGGTTGGTTACGTGGGTATTTGTTCTGGCACATCCATGTTGTTGTACTGGGCAGGGTATCAAAAATTATACAGCGCACAGAACATTTTCCCATCCATTGTTACAGAGCAAACCCTTAGGGCAACCTTAGGCTTATAACACAGGACTCCCTTGCTGGAAGCTGGAGGTGATAAATTTAAGCTAAAGAAATAGCACGTAGTCTCTGCCTCTCTTAAGGAACTCGCGCAGCTTGGTATCAAAGAGAGTTTAATGAGCTTAGCAATATGTGAAAAGGATTAAGGATACAGTCGTTGATCCAGCAAATCACTTGATTACGCACTTAATTCAATAGGGCTACTCATGTGCTAGAAGTTAAGCATGTGCTTCGGCGCTTTCGCTGGGCAGTGGTCACTGGGAGGTGGGCGGCGTGGCGGCGGGACTGGGCCATTCTGCGGCTGTCATGCCCTGGCTCCTGGAGCCGGCCCTGCACCTCCGACTCCTAAACCCACGCTCCTCAACCGGGCATACGGGGACACGGAAGCTGCCCTGCCTGCTGCTGCTTTCCCCGTTCTGAACAAGCTTCCAGTGTAGGACCTGGGCGTACAGCTGAGATGCCTGAATTATGCAGAAAATAGGAAAACTGGGATAGAACCTAGAATCACAGAATCATAGAATAGTTTGGGTTGGAAGGGACCTTTAAAGGTCATCTAGTCCAACCCCCCTGCAGGGACATCTTCAACTAGGTCAGGCTGCTCAGAGCTCCATCCAACCTGACCTTGAACATTTCCAGGGATGGGGCCTTTACCACCTCTCTGGTCAACCTGTGCCAGTGTTTTTCACCACGCTCATAGTGAAAAATGTCTTCCTTATATCTAGTCTGAATCTTCCCTCTTTTAGTTTAAAGCCATTACCCCACTACCCATAACCTAGGCCGGCACTCATCTTCCTGCAGACCAGCTTTGAAAGAGGGCTAGGAGGTAAAAGCCCTACGCAGCCCTGCAGAGCCCAAAGGGTCCGTTTCTCCCTCTGGCACCTCCTGGTTCAGTTGGGACGGACGCTGAGCAGACAGCCCTAATGCAATCCTCTGCAACATTACCCTTTGACTCCGCTAAGATTTTTATTTGAAACCAGGCAGGAAAACATCAGCGTGGATTCAGGCTCTTGTGCTTCACAGAGGAGGATGTTTGTCGTTGGGGAGTAGAGACAAACAGGGAATGTACAACCTGATAAATGCACAGACAAGTTCCTGCCAGTATCTGGGGCTATCCAGCCTCGGAGACAGGGAGCTACACAGAGAGCCCCCAGTTGTCTGGCACAATGCGGAAAGTCATATTTTCACAGGGAAAGGTTATTAGAAATCAAACAACAACAAAGCTGTCTGCAGCCAAACAGCAGACTGTTGCAATTAGGAAATGATGTTAGCAAAGCAACGAGTGGATGGGATTGACCTGTGAGGGGGAGATCTAAGCTGTTACACTAAGTGCGGAGACACAAGTCATCTTTGAAGGATCTTGGAAGAGCGCCCTGGGGTAAAGCTTTAGATCTAGGGAAAGCGCCTTCAGAGAATATTATAACTTTTGTAAAATATTTATTTTTGTTATCATCCTGCTGCATAAACCTTTGATAGAAAATAGGCTTTTTTCCAGCAGCCCAAGAGGACATATATATATATATGTCTGGACTATGTTTTTCACATGGCTGCAAGTGTTATAATTGAGGATTTGAGTGAGCTGTCTGTTATACAACATTACTCAGCTGCACACTAAAAATAAATCAGGTATAAAAAAAGATAAAACCTCTTTGCATTAGATATTTTTGTCACTCCCTTCAATGCTAGACTGCTCACCTTTGGTGCTAAATAGCAATAAAAGCTAAACTGGGCAGCTTAAGAAAAGATCTTTTAAAACTGCCACTATTGCCGATTTATTCTTTTCCTACCTGATTTCAACATGTTCTTTTAATTGTCAGTTTTATTAACAACTGGCATGAAACTACATTTAGAGCATCTGCAATGGAGCAGAAGGCTGGCAAGAGCCCTCATGCACATAGTGTGGAATTACACCATTATGTTAAAACCAGTAATGATTATTTTAATAAATATGTTGAGCAAATTTCTTAATTGTTCAAAATCACTTAAGCCTCAGTGAACAGTTCCTATTACATCTCAGCTGCAGTGATTAAAACTGATTTACCGACTCATCTGCAGCCAGTTGTTTTCATAAAAAATCAGCTGGGTTTTCCTCCTGCTGCTGCTTGGCTTCCGCTTTGCACCCTATTAAATGGCACTATCCACAGAGGACAGCAGAGTTTAATAAAGCCTGAAATAGCACAAGCTCGTTAGCTAACGGACAGATTCTGCACCCTGTGCACTCTGAACACAGGGGTGCAGAGACGGTTCGCAGAGGAACGCTATCCAGATTTGCAGCTGGCATCCAGAGCTCTGCTGCATTTGAATTTTTGCCAGTTTGTCCCCAAAGAAGTACAAGCTCTGGGATAACGACGTGGGTACTCTGCTACTCTGTGACACCTGATGTTCATGTTCTTCCCAAAAGGGGCCACGAAGAATGCTGTAGTTTTATGTTATCTTTCACCAGCTTATAAAACCTTCTGTTTTCCAGTAAGGCATTTTCTACAAGGAAATCTCATGGCTCAGGCAGGCACGTGCAGGAGAGATGTACAGACCAATATCCTGCCAGGGCTCTTCCCCAGCTTAGTAGACCATAGCTGGAAAGTGAAGAATAGATTTGGTGAAAACCACCACCACCATTCAGATTTCCAGATGCTTGGCTGCTTTGGGTTGCTCGCCCTTTAAGGGTTACAGGGGTTTTACATGTCAGTTATACAACCTACATGGGCCCTGACATGAAGGATAAATCATAGTAGGTGGGAGGACAGCAATGATGCTGGAAGAGAAAAAGCTAAAAAGTTGACCTAATTGAGGTTAATTACATTAAAGTAGATTTGCAGTAAATCAGTGAGATATCTCGGTACTGGGGATGAAGGAAAGAATCCCAGAGCTTCCCAGCTGCTACCCCATGATGCTAAGGAGTGAAACTAAAAAGACAAAAATATATGTTTCAGCTTTCCAAAGGGAAGCCTGATGACAGATGCAGGCAGAAAAATAGCAGAGCAGTTTTCAGCTGGACTGAATCAGTATGGCTCTGCTGAATTCAGCCTTTTTTGATAGGAGTGCTGTAATCTCATAGGATGCCGCAAAATTCATAGTAATACAATATTGTATCTATCTCCCTTGTAAGACCCCTCCTTCTAAGGAATGCCTGCTGTCTTCTAGCAAGAACACACAGCTTCAGTTCAAAGGTACATGATTTCTCAGTGTCCTGATTCCTCACCAAAAGCAGATGACTAAGCAGAGGCCACAGCAATCCTTGCAACATCACCTGGAGGCTGCATGTCTGTAACCCAAGCCCTTAGGATCAAGGTAGAAATAACGGAGAAGCTCCAGCAGATGCCTGCAGTTTTCCATGGCCTAGAAAATCTCTGGCAGCGGTAAAACCAATGTACTAGATCTCATGTCAATTTAGTACTCTGGCCCATAACTTTCAAAGCACTTAATGGTTTAAGCAACAGCTGGATTAAAGGACAAATGTCATTTATAAAACAGCATGACAGCTGTCCTCTTTCAGGGCAACAAAGCAGAGCCCAAGATAAAGGAGGTGAGTGCTAGGATAAATTCCAAAGATCAAACAGATAGATGAAAATAATATTTTACAGAAAATAGGCACTTGGACTGACTATTTCAAACTGGGATCCATCAAAAAAACCAGTGCTTATTTGACAGACGGGAATATTTTTCAAAATAAGATAGGATATAAAGTAAGATAGTGGGGATTAAAGTCAGAAACCAAGAAGATGGATGAAATACAAGAGGAAGGGATAACTAAAACCCGAAAGAAGGACAGCAGGAGTGAGTACGTACAGTGAACATGTCTAGAACTTGACATTGCTTTTGTACAAATACTCTTTAGTCCAAAAGCTTAGCATTCCTTGGGCCTAAAAGTCTCTATGCAAATAACAGGCTATGGAAGTTTTGTCATTTCTACTAAATACTGAGCAAATTATTCTGTTTGGCTGTATAAGTAAAGGAAACTGGACATTTTGTCCAACAGGCAAATCCATGCTATTTTTAGCTGACTTTCTTTCCCTGAAAGAAGTATAAATCAGTAAAAGCATATACAAAGCATACTTCTTGAACTTACTAGAATCATCTTGAAATAGAGAAGGATGATATACCAGAAAAGTCTGAATTTACTAGACATCCTGTGAGTCATGGAGCTTTTAGCACCAGTTCAAAGCTTCATTGAACAGCACATCAGAGGTACATGCTGTTACTGCAGGAAGAAGAACCCAGATCATATAGCAGTGTGTCCTACAGCATCAACAAGTGGATGTCCTCGATTTGTATTTGGGGTCAAATCAGGAGATCCTTTTGGTCATCAGTCTGCATAAAGGCCGAGTGTCCATGGATACCCATCTATCCGGAGTGTAGCTCACTGGGAATGAAGTTCAAGCAGGCTGGTTTGGGTCTGATCCAGAGCGGCAGGCAGACAGCAGGAACTGCAGCAGATGGAGATGATGGTGCAGATTATGGGCGGCGCTTACCTGCGCTAGTCCCAGAGGAAGGAGAAGTACCAAGAATGCTTTGAGCTTCATAACTACCAAAAAAATCAACAAGACCATTGCAGCAGCCAAGGATTTCAGTGGGAAATGGGAAAAAACTGCCTTTTTGCCAGGAAGAGGAACGGATATGGACGAGCAGGTTGCACCACAGCGCCC
Organism: Burhinus bistriatus; assembly: GCA_013397275.1. Lineage (NCBI taxonomy): Eukaryota > Metazoa > Chordata > Aves > Charadriiformes > Burhinidae > Burhinus > Burhinus bistriatus. The sequence continues at coordinate 141,709 of VYXH01001855.1, forward strand.
TGACCATGTCTCGTGGGCAGGTTTGGGGCTGTCTTCCAATTACCTCAGCATATGGGAAGTTCTTGTCCTCAGTCAATATAAAACCTCTCTATATAGTGAAATACAAAGTGGACGTACAAAGTAAAGCTTAGCATAGTGGTACATGTGACATTTCCTGGTTGTTCAAAGTTATTGATGACTATGTGTAAATTAAGGAGGTGTTGGAGTGACAGAAATGGTTATATCCCAGAAATTCCACAAATGAGAAGGCGTCAGTGTTACTTAGGGCAATAGGAATTTGCTGTATAGCTAAACCAGGCAATCAGAGTCAAGAAAAATGAGTGCAAGAAGATGTGCAGATTTTATGAGTTTGCTGCTCCACAATGTGCATATTTACATGAAATAATTAGCTGTAGTCTTGTTTATGTCAAATCCAATTTACATTCATAAACTTCACCCGGCAAAGACAGTGATGTTCTGAGAAAATGCCCAGAAATGTTAGCAGCCATAAAGATGCAGAGTAAACACTGGAGCATTTAATTATTCAATTTCTGACATTACCAGGTAATTACAATTTGAATCATTTCTTGGATGTTTTTTTATGAATATAAATCAACCACAACACACAGAAGAACTGCTGGTTGGAGGCATTTGACTCGCGTAGACATATGGCACTGGCATGTGACTCACAGTGACTAAAGAAGACAAGGAGCTATAACGAGGATAGAAAAACATTCATGGGATCTACTGCAGAGTTGGGGAAATCTAATTCTACGGGTATTACAGATGTTTGGAATTCACAGATAAAGACTTGTTTCATTCTCAGTATGTATCAAACTTGTAAACTCATTTGGAATAACCGCTATCATCCATCCTAACAACAAACACCTCAGGACCTGAAGTTTTCTACCATTTTCTTTCACTGCTTCATTATTACTTGTCCTCACATTTATTCTGGCAGTTTCTGACAAGGAACAAGGTACACACACGCAAATCAACTGTATCTTCATATGTTTTTATTTCTACTTAAAAACAAACTAAATACAAAAACCAGTAGACGCTCATCAGTTCAGTTGCTCTTTTATTAAAAGTCCATAGAAAAAATATTACAATATATAACTGTAATGTAAAAATAAAGACAATGTTATAGGGATATCAAGCTGATGATCCCAAAATGCTTCCAAGCATCAGTGGGCAGAACAAGGCGAGAAAAGTTCTGAGGATTTCCAGCTTCCATCCTCTGCTCTAAGTAGCAGGGTAACCCGAGGTTTCGCAAAAACCAGATTATTGACCCTTTCGGGTTTGTATGGATGGAAAACAGAGAAACTGGAGATGAGCAGAGAGAGCAATGTGTAACCCCAGAGGCTGAGACCTCCTTTCCAGTCAGGTCTCGCTTGCTTTCTCCTGCCATGCCTCTTTCGCCTGCCTGCCAGCACACTCTGCTCTAGCCACCAACTTTTTCAAACAGAGGAGGGAACTTGTTATAGCACATTTTGAAAATTAATCCTGTGTCGGCAGCTCTACTTGCAATGCCTTCCACAGGCATATCTATAGTCAAGAAAAATTCATCTCAGAGTTAAAAATGTAGCAATGCTCAGGAAATCTCAGAAGCTGCTTCTAGCAATCTGCCTCTTCCTAGTACGCTGAATTTGGTGGATCCACTGTGACGTGCATCCATCTGTCTCATCTATACGATACTCTCACAAATACACACAGATAAATGACGGAACATGCAAATAAATATGCTCCTAATCATCCTCTGTTCATTGGTTTACTTTTTAACTCTGCGTTTGTATAGAGAAAAAAAAATGAATCGGAAGCTAACACACAAATATACCTTTGCATTTTCATAGCTTTATTATAAACAAACCAGCAGCCGTGCTCGCAGGCAGCACTGTCAGCTCATGCTCTACCTGACGCACGTTTATTGTCAGCTGTCATTACAAGGGCTTCGTTCAACTTATGGTATTGACACAACAGAGTCTAAGGCGTGAATTAGTTGTAAACAGTAGCCCGAATCACACTCTTCAACCAAAATTTCCACTAATTTCCATGAGATATTCAAGAAAACAAAAACATTCGTAAACACAACAGGCTTGGCCCTGCCTGCTTGCAGTTATCTGTGCAAATGAAAAACAAAAAAGTCTCTAAAACTTTCAATATATTTTCTTGCAGGTAACAATTCAATTCAATGCGTGCGAGGAAGCTAACCTTCCCTGATAGGTTGGCAAAGGTTTTCCCCTAAGGAGCTCTGACGCCAAGCGCTGCAGCTCTGACAGCCACCGACTGTCGCCGCTTACAAGAAGAGTCAGAAATCCCAGCGCAGGACAGGCGAGCGCACTGTCTCACCTGACTTTCTGTGGTCGGGGGATTAATCCTAAGAAGTTTGGCATTTCCTAAGTGGCATATAGGCTAGGTGGCATCATGTGATACTGGCTGGAGATAAACTTTAACTATAGCAGGGATTTAGTGAAAGTGGATTTAGTGGAAGGAAAAGGTTTCGCTTTAATGTAAGCTATAAGCAGAAAGTTCAGTGAAGTCCCAGAAAGGGAATAAGAACTGGAACATTTGTGTCAGCAAACAGCATACAAGCATGCATTTATGTTGTGTAGGCTTGTTAAATACTTAAGCCAAAGCAGTGCCTTTAGTTATATCCACTAATTCTTGCTAAATTCTGGGTGGAACAGAGAGCACAAAAGCACTGAAAGCACAATTTCTTGCCAGGCTGCAGCTCCAACCCTGTCGTCCCTACCAGTGCTACAAACACATGCAGACATATGTAACAGTCTGGGACAGCAGTGGCAATTAGATGCATTAGCAAGATTAGAGCGTATGTGGACTAAATGGGATGCAAAATCACACAACAGAGTGCTGCTTGGGTGCAGTTCCCGCCCAAGGTTGGGTTGGATTTTTATATGAGCACAATGCTCCAGCTCTTCAGTTGGCCTCAGTGACGGGAGTGGCTGACACACCAGAAGGCTGTGCTGCCCTTCAGCGTGACCTGGACAAGCTAGAGGGTTGGGCAGAGAGAAACCTAATGAAGTTCAGCAAGGGCAAGTGTACGGTCCTGCACTTAGGGAAGAATAACCCCATGCACCGCTACAGGTTAGGGCCTGACCTGCTGGAAAGCAGCTCTGCAGAGAGGGACCTGGGAGTCCTGGTGGACAAGTTGACCATGAGCCAGCAATGTTGCCTTANGTGCCCAGCAACAGGACAAGGGGCAACGGGCACAAGCTAGAACACAGGAAGTTCCATCTCAACATGAGGAGAAACTTCATTACTTTGAGGGTGATGGAGCACTGCAACAGGCTGCGCAGAGAGGTTGTGGAGTCTCCTTCTCTGGAGATACTCAAAACCTGCCTGGACGCCATCCTGTGCAACCTGCTCTATGTGAACCTGCTTTGGCAGAGGGGTTGGACTCGATGATCTCCAAATGTCCCCTCCAACCCTTACCATTCTGTGATCCTGTGATCCTGTGATTCTGTGACAGGGATGTTGCAAGTGGCCATGCAGCAGCCTCTGTGTCCTGTTGAAAGCCAGAGTGAGCTGTGCACCAGCCGAGGTAGGAGAGTGTAAAAGGCTGCTTTGATGGAAAGCCGAGAGCTAGAGCCATGCTCCTGGAGTGGTTGCAGTGCGTGGAGAGGGGATCTTGGGGGACAGCCTTTATTGACCTGTAGTCAGAAGTGGAGCAGGGAGATGCTGCACTTGGGTGGATATGGATGCAAATTGTTGAACTTAATGTGTAGGAGTCACTGAGCCTAACGTAAAGATTTTCATAAAGTAGAAATTCATAGTTTTTCCTCCTCACTTATGATCCAAATAAAGCAAAGCACTGCCCCTTCAATTCCTGCATGTAACAATTGTATTAATAATCATTATTATCTTGTGCTTTTATAAGTGGTCCAACGCATTATTAATGTTTTGTCTCCTGAACACTTGTAACTTCAGTATGCCATGCACAGTAGATGCTAAACAAATACAATGACAATATTCAATTTGATGGGAATCTATTTCCTGTTCATAAACATTAAAGTGAACCTTTAATTTCATTCAGCATTTAGAATTCACAGGTACAATGCGGTACCTGTGAAATCAAAGCTGTAATTTAGCTCCTGGTTAACGCTAATAATTTTTCTGCAGTTGAATATTGCTGCACTGAATTGCAGATCCATCTCAAATGTTATGTGTCTAGAGATATTAGTTACAGTTATTGCAAAACATTCTATTTATTCAAATAGGACTGAAACAAACACAAACTGTAGCATGAAAGGCTTGAAAATACTTGTTCAGATAAATATTCATTGTCGGCTGCTGCGCAGGATACATAGTGACAATTCAGATTACATGATAGCTTTTTGTTTTATACACTATCTTGCCAGTTAGCATTCAAAATGTAACTTTTAAAAACACCCTTAATTTTATGTGTGAAATAGCAAGTGATATACTTAGCTGTCCATGTTTCTCAAACGTGAATCTTTAAATCCACAGGGAACTTCATGTGAATTAACAGTGAGAACATAAGCATAAACCTTTATATTTCTGCTAATCTAATTTTTGTCACTAACTGCAGCTTACTGGAAAAGTTCGTTACAATATTTAACTGAATTCTTTTCAAAGATCTTTACCATCATCAGCTGGAAAATCTATGGCAACAAGTGATGAGTCATGTTAGTGTACGTGCTGCTCTACTGCCGACTTTGTGATGGTGAGATAGCATGTCTCTCTCTTGGGAAACAGAGACATATACACAATTTCCTGCAGAAGCCTTGGTTCTCACTGGTCTGAGACACAGAGGAAATATTAAAAGAAAATACGTATCAATCCTGTACCTAAAAGCATTTTTTTTTCCCACAAAGGTGACATCCCCTTTCCCGTGTGTAAGGGTGTTATGAGTCAGCTTCAGCTGGAATCGTGCCGACCTTGATGGAATTATCCGTTAGTCCAAAACGAAGACAGGCAGGAGTTGCACAAAGTAATCAGTTTTTCCTCTCTGCTGTTAATGGGTGATTTTTAGAGTAATTGGACAAAAAGAATTTAAACACTGGTTTAAAATAAAGTGTCATTTGGGGATACTAATTATTTTACAGAAACACTCTGAAATATACTGACCTCTCGCTGACTATCATCTGGCATTTGTTAAGCCTCTCGTGTTTCTGAGTATTCAAAAAGAGTGGCAATAATTTATATACAACAGAAGGGTTGAAATACTGCATCTGAACTGCGTAGGTGCTCCATGCGCGAATCACAGACAATCCTTGCAAGGGCTAATGATTTAGATTAATTCCCATAACGCTTAAGATGTTTGCATGCATACTCTAGATCAGAAATATTGAACTTATATTAGATCACAGGACAAAAAAATCAACCCAGCTTTAAGAAACTTTAAACATTAGGAAAGATTCCAGCCCAGAAAGTGCTAAAGAATAAAATATGCGCTCCCTTTCAAATCTTGATCAACTACACTAACGTGCATTTCATAGGTATTATTATGGCAAAGGTTGATTAGTCCTGAAGGCTCTGCCCTGCCTCATGGCTCAGGCAGTGGCAGAGCCCCTAGCAGGCAGTACCTGCAGCGGCGGTGGGGCAGGTCTCGCAGGTGTCCAGCTCCCATGGGAAGCCAGCAGAAATGGCAGGAACTTCTCCGATCTCTCCTCGCACATAAAGAGAAGCCTACCACGGCAGTATGGTTTTAAGGTGTTACAGACATCAAGGTAGTCATACAACTGAACCATTGTACCCACTCAGCCGTACTCAGGTAATCTGGCTTGGCTTTGCTGTGAAAAGTGCTGAGCATCTGCAAGTCTCATTGATACTGCAGAATTAAAATTATTCAGGGGAGGAAAAGCAATTTTCAAACTTTAGATACACTCCTTAATCATTCATTTAAAAAATATTTCCATAGCCATCAACTTGACAGTATTTAAATGAAAAGACTCTGAAAATCTCTTGTTTTCCAACAGGAAATGTTTTCAGGGATTGGCATTTCACATGTATAGAGAAATTTACAGTAATCATATCCTGATGACAAGTCTAGGAGAGGATTTACATCTAACAGGAACGATCTAATTTATCTTTCATACAGTAATACCCAGTGGCTATTGTGAACATTTCATTATCAAGGAAATTAAAGACAACACAAGAAAATTAATGTTTTAAGAGAAAGTCATATGGTCCATTTAACTCTTCTTTTGACTGTCCACATAATGTAATAAGATAATTTGCTTCTTTTCATATGCCTGAGTAATAGAAATAACACTTTTCATAAATCATCTACAAAAGCTTTAAGAACAAAAGCAAGCTAGTCAGTATAAAGCTTTCAAATTACTTCTGTATAAATGCGTATCATGTGTACTTCAGCAATCCCTGTCTCAAAGAAAAAGCCCTTACACTGAATAATAACCTCCCTCCTCTTCTCCTTTCCAACTGTTTCTGTTTGGACTGTGCACAACAGTACTATCCTCTGGTCATGTGGGACTCAATGGAAATTTTGTCACAAACTCAAGTGTCACAAGCTCAGTATTTGGATGTGGAGACGGTGGCATGCTATGAAAGCACGGCAAACTCTCCGAGCAGGAAGATGCCTCAACGCTTCATGGTTGGAGACTTGTAAGGAAGCACTCAAAAGTTCTGCTGATGGGCAGAGCCATTTCTCTTGTCTCACCTCCCTTTCTTCCAGGCACCCTTTATAATTCTGAGTCTCGTGAAACAAAATTGTTCAACAAAAAGGTTTTTGCAGTAGCAGTGAAGGAATAGGGCCTTAAAAGAGAATGCCTTCTCCACGCACCTGGGATGTGGCTAGACAGCCTCCCTGCAGAAGAGGCCCTAGACTCGGTATGGCAATGAGTTCTCCTCCTGTAGTCTCTTCTAATGAGGATGCCCAGGGTAGGATTTCGTATTATGCCCAACCCCGCAGTGCTCACTTAAACAAGCTTATCTCAGAGGTAGGTATGGCTTGGGTCTGTCAGTCCAGTCACTCTTGCCTGTGTCACTCCAGTTGTTGAAGGGAGAAGCACAAATCATGATGGAACCAAAACAGCACGGGGTTAGATGGGGCATTTAAACATCTAAAGATGCAGATAGGCACCTAATGAGATTTTAATGAGAATGTGCTCATTCTGCTCCCTTGGAGATTTCTGAAATGCCTCCAGACTTTTGGTAAATTTTCAAACCTGTCTCCCCATTCCTTCCTACATATCCAACAGCTTTGCTTTTCTCTTTCTGAGAGGGGGAGGGCAAGGAAGCTCAGCATATAAATTCCTTTCCTTTGCTACTTGCATTCATACCACGTAAGGTAAAAAAACCCCTCCTCTGTACATATTTGAAAGACACAACCATTTCTGTGGATAGCTGCATTCCCCCTTGTATTACTTTGCATTCATGCATCAGATGCCTGGGGCCAGAAGGACGTGCTGAATATGAGAGTGTCCATCTAGCCACAGAGCAAATATGGTGCAACGGGAGGATTAAGACAAGGCAAATGAGTCTGCTGTTTGAGACTGCAAAACCTTGCAGGCTCTCCTGCAACGCCAAAAGAGTGAAGAATTTCACCAAGATGATTGGACTGATCTCCATGCTGGGGGAAACTGAGTCACTGAACAAGTCCCATTCTCTGAGTCATTCTGGCAAGACCATGGCTGAAAGCAAGATGTCCTCAGTCCTTCCAGTCCTTCAGTCTGATGACATCCACCTCCCTAACCTGCCATCAGAAACATAGCAAGTATGCATTATACGTACTCACACGCACATGTACAAAAAAGAAGCTAATTCAAACAGTGTATATTTAGTTAGGCTCCAGTGACTTAATCTTACAGTCTTGAAAACCGGAGAGGCCCTTTCCAAAAGAGAGTGATGCAGTCAGCTCTAGCGACGTCTCAGGGACAAGTGATGTTTTGCTGCTCTGACAGATTGTACTGCCTATGCTCAGATGTATCAGCTGATAGATCTCAAGCCATATTGAATTGTTATATCTTTTAAATTTTGATGAAAAAGACCTTTAGATTATTTGTCTCCTAAAATGCTCCTCATTAGAGCTTCTTCTTTCAAATCTAATACTAAGTTATTAATCAAGGCAGTTTTCTGCTTTCCACAAATCAGTAATTATTCATTTAGCTATGATTAGTGCTACATGGGGAAAACCTTTGTTTTAAAAAAGGCAGCATTCAACTCTTAACAGATATGATACATCATAAATGTAGATTGGAGATGGAATAATGCAGAGATGTACTATTCTCTGGGGAGAGCTGAGTATTTCTTCCTCATTAATTTTAATTTATAGCACTGATATGCTATAAGTCCTTTATTTGAAAATGGTTACGCACACCAAAGATATGAGACACATACTAATATCCACCAAGAGGAGACTCTTGAACATGATAGCAAACTCCAGAAGTATTTACTAACTTATAATCTACATGGGAACACTAATTAGTTCCGCAATGATTATTTGCATCACCTCAAAGCTTTGGGAAAGTTTGCAGAACAAGCTGCTTTCCAGTGGATAACACTGCAATTCCAGTGACACAGGAGTACAATATTAGGCTAGATTTCACCATTTCTACCACCAATTTACATTATTATTTTCATCAGCATGTATTAGCTCCCAGAGAGACAGTCACAAGTGGAGCCCAGCTACACTGCTATACGAAGGCACTGTTCCTGCCTTGGCCACCCCAAGGTCAGAGGAAAACCTCAGTCTAACTGAGTTTGCAGATAGGACTGAGTTTTGAAATGAACTCCAGGTTCAGGCTCTACACGAACGACGACAGAGAAAGGGATGCAGTCCAATATCGATATGAGATATTCAGTAAGAGAGGTAAAATATTATTGCTATCATCAATTAAAACTATAGAACAGCACTTGTCTGCATTGCTAAATGTGAAGAGTAGAGTCAAAGCCCTTTCCATGCCTATCCTCTCTCTGGACCAGCCCATGGAGCTGCTGTCATACTCACGCCGCCAGGGCACAGACATTAGAATCATAGAATCATAGAATCACCTAGGTTAGAAGGGACTTTTAAGATCATCGAGTCCAACCATCAACCTAACACTGCCAAAACCACCACTAAACCATGTCCCTCAGCACCACGTCTACCCATCTTTTAAATACCTCCAGGGACAGCGATTCCACCACTTCCCTGGGCAGCCTGTTCCAATCTTTGATAACCATTTCAGTGAAGAAATTTTTCCTAATATCCCATCTAAACCTCCCCTGGCACAACTGGAGGCCATTTCCTCTTGTCCTATCACTTGTTACTTGGGAGAAGGGACCAACCCCCACCTCACTACGACCTCCTTTCAGGCAGTTGTAGAGAGCGACAAGGTCTTCCCTGAGGCTCCTTTTCTCCAGGCTAAACAGCCCCAGTTCCCTCAGCTGCTCCACATAAGACATGTTCTCCAGACCCTTCACCAGCTTCGTTGCCCTTCTCTGGACACGCTCCAGCACCACAATGTCTTTCTTTTAGAAAGACATTCTCCTTGCTCAGTTGAGGCGTGCTACCCGGGGCAAAACCAGCAAGGAAAAGGAACAATAGAGTTCACAACATTCTCTGAACTTGGAAAATTTCAGTTAATTATGAAATGATATCATTTGGGGACTTGCAGCTCATGGACAATAAACTCAGACCCGTCAATTAATGTTTTAATTTTGTGCACTTAGAGGCTTGCTCATGCGTGCAAACAGCTTTTCCAAGACATGACTGGTGACATTTCCCACTTCCTTGACTATTTTTCTCCTGTTGCTCTTGTTATGACTAAAAGCAGCAGGATTATATTTTTCTCAGTGGGAAATGTGTCACCTGCTGTTGAAAGGAAAGCAATTATTGTGTCCTCGCTAAATCTTGGGCCTATTTGTGGAGAGCTTTAGAGCTTAAAAATACAAACATCCTGCTCTGTGCCAGTGGAAGTGGTTAGGCACTTTGGGACCCCAGCTGGGATCCCCCTGGATGTCACCTTCAGCGCCTGTTAAGCACAGGGAAAGATGCCAAACCCGAGTGCCTTTCCCGTAACTGTGTCTAATCAATGGAATGTAAAAGTGAATGATGTGCTCTTAGTTCCTGCACAGGACACCTCAAAACATTGCGTTCTCCCTCTCCCCTCTTATTCCAGCAGTCAGATTATATTCTCCAGCTTTACTCCAACAAGATTTATGTGTGCCCTGCATTTGTATGGTTCTTTTCACTTCTTTTGTGTGTTTTTATGTGATTGCAAACCTGTCTGACAAAGGGACAGGTATTTTATTTGCACGCTGTCAGATGCTATTTCTCTGCGCAATCTCCTGTTATCAAACAGAAAAAGTCTTATAATCAAAATGGAAAATAAAGCAACTGGACATTTACATTTGCAGCTGCCCAAAAGCAATAAAAGAACCAAACTCACAAAATGTGTGTATTTCTAGATATATGTATACACACACACACGAAAGGATGTAGAGGTGCATGCTAAGAGACGGTAGCCTTTAATACACAAAGTTTGTTTCTCATGAGTCTATTGCTATTTAGATATTTTTTTTTCCATAGAAGTGACGAAAATGCATATAAATACCGGAAAGGGAGAGTGCACAAGTATGAATAAATCTAAGAAAAAAATAATCTTACACTAATTATGAAAGGAAGCTTCCAACACTGCTGATCAGGGCCCTAGGATCTGGGGAAGAATCACTTCTAGGGAAAGGATCAGCAGCCTCAGTATCGGGCATCATTTCAGGTAATAAAAGGAAAGTGTTCTCAATTTTTACTACCATATGATCCCAGCCTATAATAATAATCACTGTCATGAAGATCTTTTTTCCCTGACATAAATGAAACAGTTGCTTAATATTTTAAATAGGGCTCACCTACAAACACATTTAGGAGGTGCTGTCTATGGAACTGTGGTATTTTGGAAGAAAATACACCTTTATACATATTCTCATTTCTAACAAAGCATGCAAATGCAAGCTGGAAAGCTATTTTTTCATATGAAGCACTAAATGTAGTGACCGTATTTATAAAGAACTGTCTATTTATGAGCATTCTTAAAATATCTGTCTTATGTTAACAATGTTGGATGGACCACAAAGGTCTAGTATCTGTTTACTCAGATTATAATTATACTGATACTTTTGCCATCTTCTGTATCTTAATAAAAACGGATATCTGAGATTTACTGAACCCAATTCATCTACTCCATTGGTACTGTCTGTGATAATGGCTAGGCCCAGCTATTTCAGAGGAAGGTATATGAGCCCCAGGAACAGAATAGAATAATTTAGGTTGAAAGGGACATCTGAGTTATGTGGTAGAACCCCCCCATGCAAAGCAGGGTCAACTTCAAAGTTAGATCATGTTAAAGAAGGTCATATCCAGCCAAGTTTTGAATGTCTCCAGGAGTCCACAGCCTTTCTGGGCAACCTGTTTCAGTGTTCACTCACCCTGATGGTAAAATTTGTCTTCTAATATCAAACCAGAATTTCCCTTCAAGCAACTGTTGCCCATGACTCTCTCACTGTGCACCTCCAAGGAGAAACTAGCTCCATCTTTCCTATTACCCTTCCCTTAGGCAGATTTAGTCAGCAATGAAATCTCCCTTCAGCCTTCTCTTTGTACTCCGGAACAAACCAGCTCTCTTACCCTCTCCATCTGCTGTCCCAGGGCCATCTTGGTGGGCAGCTCTTGACCAGCTCCAGCATGTCCAGAATGGACCAGTAAGGAACCACTGTGCAAGATGGACTCCTCTGGCTTCCCATCAGCTAGGCAGCTCCTGCTCTGAAGCACACAGCTTCCTACTTATTCTTCAAAACGCCTATTTTATGTTAAGCAGCTGTGGATGTACTTAGAGACATATGAATGCCTAAGTCCTAAATCTACATAGCTTCTGAAATCTGTGGTAAGTAATGTCATAGATGAATTATGTATTAAAATCTATAGTGTTTACAATATATTTTCTATTACATTCCTGTAAATCTTGGATACAGACAGTTGACATCAAAACACACACACACACAAATTTTCAATGAATACACATTAGGGAAATCTTACCCCTACGCAAGCTAGAGCTGAATAGAGGGATTCAGAGAATAGTATTCACACAATAAATTAAACATCTTCCCCAGTTCAGATAAAGCATGCAGGCTGCTCCTTCAACAGCAACTGAGCACTAGTCACCTGTAAACTTTGCTGCTGAAATGCTGTTAGCTGTGGAGGTACAAACACTGTTTAATTGCTGATAGTGTTCAGCAGGATTCAGAAGGGACCTGAGGTGCTACAGTCCTCCTCCGATGCTGAAGGCTGCAGGAGACATGCATTATTCTACTACACAGGGTAGAGCATACATAGTATGCTGCAACTTAGCATTTAAATTTAAATATGTAATATCAAAATATGCAAGGAAAACTACACAAAGAACACTAGATTTGTGTTGTTTGTTTCCAAAAATATCCCAAATTCTTATTGCAGTTTTTTGCACTACTGACAGTCTTTCCTCTGTTTTGTTTTACCATTCAATGTGTACTTTCCCAAAGACACCAATTCTTGCTGGCCAAGAATTAAGTCAAGGTGAAGAAGGAACATTGTATAATAGAGCAAATACAGCATTTCCCTAGCTTTTCCCTTTCTGTACCACAAAACACTTTTCTAAGAGAACTTTTTTGTTACAGAATTAAATATTGTGCTTTAATATAGTTTACTATCAGGAAAGACAGAGGAATATTGCCATGCTGAAGAGCAACTTTCTGTTCACCTAGCTTCGATGATCCTCATCTGTTTTACTATAGAATTTCTGATCAGAAGCCCAGGAACAGCTCAGTAAAAACCAGAGGGCTACACATCACAGATCATGTTTTCCTTCACATGATCTGCTAGAAACAAGAGCCATTCAGCCAAATTCAAACACTCTGGGATATGCATAGGTAACTGTTCAAATTTGCAGCCCATGAAATAATACGGTATTTAACAGCTTGACCTATAAAATCTTTCCAAAGCTGTGACTTTGAAAATAAACACAGCATATGGTCTTTGCTGAGACATACCAAAAGATTCAGTGATAATATAAACACACAAAGGCTGGGTGCTTCCTTTCCAAATCATATTGTATATAAGTTGCCAAAATCTATAGCATATGGATGTGTTTTATTTTATTTTATTTTATTCTATTCTATGTCATTTTATGTCATTTTATTTCATATAATTTTATTTTATGTCGTTTTATTTTATGTTGTTTCATTTCACTTCTCTTCTGTTTCTCTTTTCGTAAAACACTCTGAAAAACTGACTTTTCATTCCAGATTCATTATTACACCCGCTTTGATCAGGAAATCACAGCCATCTCAGTGTGCCCTGTGAAAGTTCATGAGGTTCACTATGGCTCTTGAAATTGCACTTTGTACTCTCTGCTTTCTAACTTCGTATGGCCTCCTAATGTTGAGTCATAACTAGCATCACAGTCATATCTACAACAGATTTGTACTGGAGAGTTTATTTCTCTTCTTTTCTCAGCTGTGGATAAAAATGGTACCAGACCACTAATCCGTTCTATATGGGCAGATGGTCGTTTGATGTATGTACTCATCTACAAACAAAATTCAGAAATTCATTTGGCTTTATCTCCATTCATTATGTATTATTGGTCTCTCTTCATTTAACATCAAAAGTGTAAGTAAGACGACTGCCATTCTTTATGTTAATTGTTCAGTTGATTACTCATGAATAATAACACTTAGCATTTATATAGTTCTTTACATCTCTAAATTACTTTATAAATCTTGGTTCATCAAAAAGTCTAGGCTTCTTACCAGAGCTTACCTTCTAGAATAATGTCTAACCAAAAGGAAAAAAAAAAACAGTGTCACAGTGTTATTTCTTAAATATTTAGTGGTTTGTGGTACCAAAGCAACTGAGTGCATGAGCTTTGACAGGGTTTTGCATTTCAGTCTCATGTCATAAATTCTTCTCTTCTGCATACATGGAAGGAAGCAGGCTACAAAGGAGATGAGAAACGAGAGAAAGAGTAAGGAAGCATTATGCTACTGAAGATTAATTTATTGAAGGATTTTATACCACACCTATTGTTACCTGACTGCCTAGTACAGGTCAAATATTGGAACAAACTTCACCTGCATGGTGGCCCTATCTAAGGCTAACCTCACCGACTTTTGAGGGTGAAGACTACCCATGGATAAATTGCATCTCTGTGGCTCTCCATACTCCATACTGCTTGCTAAGAACCTGATGCTGGTGTTTGGCAGATTTTTGCTAACAGACTCAGGGTAATAATCTTCCAAATGAATGCCCTCCTGCCCGCCCGCCCCAACTTACAGAGCTTCTTGCACCAGTTTTCTTCATATACGGCTGCTGTATTACCCAACATAATGGCCATACGTAGTGAGACCAGGGACTCAAATGAGTACACTCACAAGATGTCAACAGAATGTCCTTGTAATAAGAAGGGAAAAAAATTAAGCATAACACTGATGGAATGTAACTCAATGGCCATGAAGTTCAACACAAGTGCTCCCTGCTGGATGCAGGTGTGCAGCTGGCAGCTTGGGTGCGTGTTGTGCCCGACACAGGGTGTCAAGAACTTTCCCTTTGCGTTATTTCAAGTAAATGAAAAAGTGTATTATACCTCCATGTATTTTGTAGGAAGTTTTAAGCACAGAGTTTATCCAAGATGCTGCAAAACCAACCAAAATAAATACAGCTTGTGTGTCTAAATGGAAGACAATTTACATACAGATTTGTATGAGAATAGATTTTGCTGAAAAAAATAGCACTGCCCTGGAAGTGGTCACTATGTCACAGAGCACTGTGTGGAAATATGTTCATGAAAGAATCCTAGTCCTTTCTGTAGGGAATTAAACACACCTTCATGCCATGAACAGAGGCACAAACAGACACATAAAGGGACCAATGCCTTTTTCAGTTGCTGGCCCACCAAAATCTCTCGGGCTGCCTTAGGTATATGTTGGTAGGTCTATGGGTTGTGACACGTCAGGACCAGCTGTGCTCCTTCCAGCTGGCTTTAAATACTTGGTGACTCTACAGCTATTCTCTACCTCTGCGCTGCAGAAGAAAACTTACTCTTAAAATTTGTCTTCCATGGGACAGCTCACTTAAATGTTACTTATTGTTCAAGCATTTGCTGGGCTGAAAATTCAAGTAGTGTAACAAAGAAATAATTTCTTGATATTACATGAACAAGCAGTGTTTTAACAATTGTAAAAACAATTGCAGGCTTCAAAATGTGCTATTTAAGTGAGGCAATTAAAAGCAATGGTCCAGTGTCAATGATAGCTTCTAGGGGTTGAACGAAATAAATAAACCTATTAAAATAAGTGAATGCTTAACTTCAAATCATCACATGATGTTGGATATTATTTAGAACATTTTTGCTAGTTTGTAAATGACAACGTCATTGCAGTATAATTTTTGTCATTAACCGTCCAGAAGTCAAGAAGACTCCAGCGATGTAAGGCAAAAAGCAGCCTCACACCTGTAAGAGCAGTCAGCCCAGGCTGCAGTTACACTGTTCCATACAACCTTTCAACCCAGTGAACCTGGTTAGAATATGAATTCCATGCAGATGCCACAAGGTCATCATACCACAATTTTCACATGGTGACAAGCACAGGTATAGTATGTTACTAAGAGTTAAAAGCAAACTAGAGGAACAAATACGAAGACATTTCCTTACCTAACCTTCTTCCATATTGCTTTTTTGTTTGTTTAGGAGCAGCTTGCTAGGAAACCTGTTGGAAACGTCTACAGCAAACAACCAGCCCCCCAAACAAACAGCAATATGTCCCTGGGGAACAGCTGTGAGATCATTTATATTATTCAAATATGTAATAGAAACCAACAGCTAGGTTTTTCTCACTTGGGCAACAAATTTGCCAGTGTATCCAACGGCTTTCAGAAATCCTTACATCATAATGTGTAACCTTGGTAGTTTATGATGCCATTGACTATGTGCAAATACATGAATTTGCGTACATCAGCAGAAGAATTCGTTCATATAAACTTATAACTACAGCACCCCCCCAAAATTGTGCAGAAAAAAAGCCACCAACTGAATTTTGCATAAGCAGTGAGTGATACTGAAGTTTTCAGGCTGGGAATGGCAACTTGGCCCATTTTAAATGAATCTGATTTTCTGTTTCCTCTATATGTTACAAAAGTCAGGGCTCAGAAAGGCATCTCCAGTCAGATCCTTAAGCTTCAGAATTATGGAATGGTCACTTCCTTGAGGTTAAAACCTCATTTCTCTCATGGCAATGCTCGGATAAGGAGGAAGGAGTTAGGGGACCACAGCAATTGGAAGTCCTGCAATTTTAGGGCCATTTTTAGTCTGTGCTGGCAGATTCTTGTCCCACGTTGGCAGAAAACTGCAGAAACAGAAACACAAGTATGTGCAATGGTTTGTAAGATCAGGACTCAATACAGTTGTCTAAAGGAGTACTTGATTTCCTAACACTTTAACTCTTTCAGTTTTGGATATATTTCTGATCTTCTTTGTTTTAAGCAGGTTTTACCGCCGCAGTAATTAGAGATGTTAAGTCTTCTTGCGAGGTTCTAAAGCACATTAGCCAAAAGCTGAGTACTGTGAATGTTTCATTTCATCCTGATGGCTGTTAGTGTTAGGTTAAATAGTAACATGCAAGAAATCCCTATGTTTAAAACAAATAACAATGATTTAATTGACAAGAGCTAATTCAAGTGTCTAATTTCTGTTTTGCTTGATGGAAAATTTGGTCGTTGACTCCACTAACAGTAAAATGATTGAAACAGCAAGAACAGTAGCAATAGTCATGCAATCCACCTGGACCATAAACACTTCAAAAATCTACTTTACCAAAAATGTTTTGATTAAATAAAAGTGGTTTCCTTTTCTAAATAACTATGCAATTCATACTTATTATAGTTAAAGTGAATGTAATAGATCCTTGACAACACAAGAAAGGACATAAAGGAATTAACAGCCCATTTTAGCCATCTTGACATGATTAGTTTGCAGCGTAAATTGTGCAACGTATCAATTGCACTATGGCTTGCCAGAGAGTCTTGTACATTACAAAAATGACAGATATTTGGGCTCCTGTGCATTTTTTAGTTTCATTTTAAAACTGGTCTCATGGGCTTTTGCTTAATAAAAACCAAATATGTTGCTCTAGTTGTAAGTCATAAATAAGCCTGGGTTTGGGTTGGGGCTAGCAGAGGGATCCTGGACTCCAGAGGCAATGAAGAAATGCCAACGACATTTGACATCCTGCAATTTTTGTGCATGACTTCATGGGGATGGGCGGGTGGGTTGGTGTGATTGCAAAGAGTTGAACAAATTTCAGTGGGAGCCCTGGGAGATTCATAGGAGGTAATATAGTGCAGGCATTCAGAAAGAAACACTGAAGGCAGATCATGAAGATCTCAGGAGGAACTTTAAATTTCTCAAGAGAACCCCATTACAAGTGAGCACACCCTTCAAAACTGACCTCTTCTGACAGGCTTTTAACCTCAGGCTGTCCCCAGACTTCTATGTGGAATAACCCGACAGCTTTCCCTCTTCCTGTATTCCCTAAGTATTATCTGCCAGATGATCTCTTCCTGTTTCTTTGAACTAAAATGCATAAAAGATCGTGATGAAGAGAGGACAGAGCTGGAGAAGTCTGGGTCCTCTGCTTTCAGTAGTACTGACTACAGGTCTTTCAGAAGAACAGGTAAATTTTAGTGCAGGACTTAAGGAGATTCTCGAGTCCCTTAAACAGCCACTGAGTTCCTTGCAGGGCTTGTGATAATTAAAAGATAGCACTGAACCCAGCTCAATTTTACCTTTTATCCAAGCATGCCAAAAATGTCTCTTCATTATAAGGCACCAACATATAGTGCACGGCTCTCCTTCCACCAGAACAAGAACAGAGTGAACCATAATACCTGTACTAGGGCTACAGCAACTAGATCTGCCTGTGCTGTTGGCGTCAAGGGGGAGAACTGGGGCTGGCAAAGAGTAGGTGGCTCATTCCTATAAGCTCCCATTTCCATAAGCTCTGCTGCTGGCAATGGTGTGGGGTAGGTTTAGACTTCAGGCAGGAGATGTCAGCACTCCTGGGCACTGGTTCATGCAGCCCTTTCACTGAAGGCTCAAGATTTCAAGGAGCTCAAAAAGGCCTCAGGTTTCAGGAAAGAAATACAACCTTTCATAAAATCGGGGGGAAAATGTGGGGACCAGTGTTTGCCTGAGGATTACCTCAATCTGCTGCTGTCAGTTGCAGAAGCAAAGTCCATTATTACACCTCTGCTGCTGCCTTGAACAAGTTTCTACAGTGTAAATGAAACGATTCTTATTATCTGCCCACGATGGTGATAAGTTTGCGCTTTACAGGAACAGCTCACTGCTCTCAATTGCCTCATCATTGATTTTCTCTAGGCCATGCCTTGCCTGTCATACCACAGACAGAAAGCCTCCTTCCGCGAGGTTAGTCCAGATGCAATGAATTTTACTGCTGCTGAAACTCACTTTATCCCAGTGGAAATTTGCAGAGATGGAGCTAACAGAAAATCACGTTACCTTCTCCTTGCCAGCTCTGCCATTTGCTTCCTGTAATCCACCTCCCTGTGTTCCCACCGAGGGCTTGATTTTTCATCAGGAAGGTAAAAGCCCATCACAGAGGACAGAGCAGAGAGAGGATGAGACAGTGCGAGTCCCTCCACTGAAGGAAGATCGGCTGTATCGTAACTGCACACCTGCAGGTGCTGAGCCTGCATCGCCCTGCGTCTTACGAGATAGGTGTACGGGTGTCAGGAGAAAATTAAGGGTGAGAGAACCTGAAGAGCTCACAGGATAAATGTGATTACATTTTTAAAAGCCACTGAACCTCAAAAGCCTGAACCCAATATATATATATAAATACATATATATGAAAAAAGTAAAAAATTTCACTCCATCCCACTTAGGCTCAGAATTTCTTTCCCACTGATATGCCAAAATTAGAAACACATTTTCAGAGGAGGCCTAAGTCCCAGATCGATGTGTGGCCTTCAGAAAGGCAGCTCTGTCTCTACAGCCTTTTCATCTTCTTCTGAGCAGCCATCTGTTTGGCCAATTAGATGTCTGACTATTAAAAATCCAATCCCAAGGAAAATGATATGATTCATATACAGTGGCTATAGACTTTTTCTCCCCCGCACCGAGTGAAGTGCACACAGTAACACCAATCCATCTGCCTTACGACACAGACACACAGTCATCAGTTCCTCTGTCTATCAAGCGCCAACCAAACTCTGCTTCCCTCTGAGTTGAAGCGCGGTGACAATAAGAGCATGACAAATTGATCTTCTGCTGTGGCGAGTCCTTTGACGCTGCTCTAAGAGCAGTTTGAATTTGTTGGGAACATGAGATTAAAGCAAATCTGAAGTTTAAAGATCCGATTGAATCGCTAGCTGCATCTGCAGTAACTGAGTGGTTCCTGACTGGTAAATGTGGGCCATTGTTTTCTCCAGCTACTTCCACAAATATCTAAAATACATTATAAAGATGATAAACTCACATAATTAGTTATGGCTAATCAACATATGAAAGGTTTGCATTGTACTGTGATCAGTAATTACCAGTTATTTCAGGTTCACTCTTGTGACTGCTACTTGTCTGAGACTTATCTATGTGTGATAAGTCAATTTATCATAGGGTAATAACGATGCCTCAGAAGCGGCTCAGAGACTATCCGCTTTCTGGGTTTAAACATTATCTGTTGGCCTTTTTGTGCCTAAAAAAATAAAATGAATATTTAAAAAAAAGTTTTTAAGTAAAACATTTTGTTTTTCCTCAAGGCTTCAAACACAACTTGCACTGGCGTTAAAGAGAACTGAGCGCAGAGACCTGAGCCCGTTCCACAGCAATATAGTGGTTCAAGAAAATGCTTTGTTGACTATGGACTTCTGTGACTACTTAGTATTATCTTCCTTTTTTAAAAAATAATTTTAGTTTTAATATTATGTCAAAATAGGTACACATGTAAGCTCAGGTAGCTTTGACTGCCTCCCCCATGTTTTCTCACACACCCTCTGCCTATTTACCTATTTATCACCCCCTGTTACCCAGCTGTGTACTCCTTGGCACAGGGGCATTGCCTCTTGGGGAGTGAATAGCCTGCGTTTTGGAAGCTTCAACAACAGCAGAACTGAACTGAAGGGGTTTTCTGTGAAATTCTCAAATATCATGCATAGTGAGTGGAAGCAGGCTGTACTGAACTTTGGGAGATCTCCTTGCAAAAGCATGTGGTTTGGGCCCTTGTTCTCTTGTCTGCTAGAAACTAAAAGCAGGAGAGAGAGGATGTGCTCAGCCTGCAAAGGGAGAGAGCGCTGTCTTCCAGTTCAGAAAGCTGGGTGAACTACAGATATTCTGACCCTTCCTCCTAGAATATGACTTAGTTTATGACTATAAACTATGGGGCTGGAGTGATGGAAATGGTCTGGAAGGTTTAAATCCAATCCCGGCACAAAACACTGCTCTCCAGAGCAAATGTGGTAAGTGGATTATAGGAAAAATTAAACAGATTTGGATCTCATTTACGCCCGTACAAATCTGGCTCTTTGTACTGATTCCCTCTGTTCGTAATTTGCAATTAATATGAAGCCTCCTTGCACCTTAAGTTAGTACACTCAGTGAAGAGGACAAGAACAACCTACATGGTACTACAAAGGAGTGAACACTGCAGCAGACCAGAGTGCTCCCTTACACACTGTCCAATTCCCTTCTCTCTTCCTCCTCTTCAATTTACATAACTTTCAAACAATATAGAAATAGCTAAAGTTTATAAAACCATGTGTCAAGACCCCCAAGACAAAGGAGCACAAAAATGTATTCATCAAATGTCTTCTCTTTTGGCAGACCTGCTGAAAACCTTTTATCATAATTAGAACTACTAGGTAGCTTTGTAACTACTTTCAATATAAAGCACTCATAATATCCGAAAAAGAGCAAAATTCCTGTATGCTTTTTGAGCTCTGACATAAAATGATGGGAAACACAATACATATATCATTTAAGCATACTATGGAACAGAATGCAGCATCAACACAAAGCCAAACATAAAAAATACAGAGGAAGTTTTAAAGATAATTCTCAAAATGCTGCGTAAGACAAACACAAACATTTCCTTGGAATAAAATGACAACATTTTGTCTATCTATCTTCAGCTTTGCCAGCTCATTCTAAAGTCTTTTAGTAATGTACATGAATGATTATGAAGGTTGTCTTAGATGGTTGCCCATTGCCCTGAAGAAAATGTTTATGACCTGAATAGATTAATTATATTCTCCTTTTAAATATCATTCCTTCAGGACTAGTTATTGTTGAGTGTAAATGTGCCACTTTATATGCAAATAAAATGGACTGAGTGTGGAATAAAAAGTTTGGCATATATCTACTGACAAATCATCTTATTATGTTTTATATTAGCAGACAGAACATCTTGTGGTATGAAATGTTAATAGAGTTCAACAGGATGCGGTACTTGCTACCTTGTTTCTAGAAAATCTTAGTCAAACCTTCAATTATTTTCTGTTAGTCACCTTTGCTTCATTTAGAAAGGATTTTGACTGAATAGTAAAAAAAAGTGATACATCAGATGCAAGAAAAATACCTAAAACTCATTAATACTTAATATTAGTAAACCTATTTAATAGAAGAGACATAAATGAAAAAGAGAAGCTAATGTAATCTTGAATGCTCTATAAAAGAGGATTCAAATCAACTGGTTCATATTAGTGCAAGTCAATCGAATCAAACCTCAGAGAATCCTGGGATAAACCTTGCTTACAGTTGGCATCGCTTATCGTTAGACAGCCAAGGCTATTCCATTTTAGGACTACACACTTCAGTCATGCAAATGTTTAGATATTCATGAGAAGAAGGAATTGCAAGATATAGACTTTAAATTGTGTCCTTAGTCTTAGTTGTATGTCTGAGTATGGACCACCATCTGGCTACACGGCGACAGACAACTGGTGATAATTTTCAGGTATTTTAAACAAAAAGAAGGAAGTTGCTTGCACCTGCATTCATGATTTATCAGTAGTCCAAGCAACTCTTTTATTCCTCACTACCGATAATATTTGTTTAGCTTGTTACTCATTTTTATAGAAAAAGCTGCTTTGGAGTTTGCCATGCCGTGACATTTGTTTCTGAGGTGCCCAAAGTGACAGCCCACTGCCTGCCATCAGCCATAAGGAAAGTGAAGATGTTTACCAGCTCTTGGAAGACAAGACCTTCGGTTTTTAAATAAAGGAAAGATCCAGAAGACCTGAAGAGAAAAAGAGGATGTCTCTAGAAGACTGGAAAGGGTAAGGGCAGAGAAATGTCTTGGTTTGATTCTCACTTGGGAGTTTCACAAAGGATCTTCAAATTAAAAATTATTAATTGCTCAAGGACAAGAAAAACATGGATTAGGAATCATGATCAGTTCTTGGTTTAACTTTTCTCATCTGTGAACAAAAGTGAGAGTCTTCAATAAGGCAAATTAGCAATGTGAATGTGTTGATGGGGTAGCATACTAAAACCACTTCTGCTATGCCTGTGATCTGCTGTTTGAGGAAGACAAGCTTGAAATGAACTGAATTGTTGCATAAAATATTAAACGTAACAAGTTATCCATTCTTATGGCTTAAATTTGTTCAGGATTGAAATAAATCTTTGAATTTAAATAAAGCACATAACATTAGTTGAATGGAAATAGTTGAATGAACTTTTATGGATCAGTTTAGTGTATCATCTTTCTCCTATATTTTTAGCCAAAATTTTAATTAATGTGATTATAGCATTTTTTATATGGTATTAGTCAAAATCAGCTGAAGTCAATGTCAAAGTACCTGACTGAGTTCAGAAAAGCCAGGTTAGACATAGAGCTCCGGATCAGGCCATGATAATTAAAAGAAAATCACCATCAGAATGAATTAATCATTGATATGTCTTGACACAGGATATTGCCCTTGAAGCGTGAACTTAATCGTTGAATCTGTTGCTGGGACTCCTCAAATACTATTGAAGCTGAAAGTACTCAGGGTCTCTGAGATGCCCCCACTTCAGAGATGGACCTGCTCCAACGATGGGATCATTGGGTTCATCAGCACAGGAATATATAAGCAGAATATATAATCTATGTGTTGTATTTACATTGGTAATGTGTTCGCTAATGATACAGAATGATTATGTTCACAAGTGGGTCGGCTCTCAATCTAGGATGCCATGCAAAGTACTATGAGCATAGTAAGAAAGAAAAAACACTGTGGTATGCATAAAAAAATATTTTCCCTTGTTCTCCCATCCTCTCCCTAAATCCATGTGCAGTTTTGAAAACAAAAACTATGAAAAGGCCCTTCTTTCACTGGCAATCTGCTCATGTGGAAGGTATGGCAACCTTTGAATTCCAAAGAACAGATAGATAAATAAATAGATAGGTAGATACAGATAAATAAATAAGGATGATGACAAAACTCCCCATAATATTTTTAAGATCCTGTTAGTCAATCCATCCAAACAGACTGAAACAAAATTTGAGAAAAAAACCCAACCAAACCCTGCTGCATTTAGCTCTTGCATGCCACGTTACATCTCAAAGATAATTTTTATAGCTGTAATAATCCTATGACAGAGGGGTAAAACTGCTGCTGGCATTCCTCAAACTGTTGTGGCACTATCAGGAACCTCTATATTATGAGGAGATATTTGAGCCCATCATCTCCAGTTTCCAGATAATGTACTGACTTAATCACCACTCTCCACAACACAAAGCAGGCAATCTTTCTGTCTTTTGTTCATTTGTTACATCTTAGAACAGTTGCATTTCAGTCTTCTATACACCATCTACTCCCACATCTGTCTCACACTATATAGCTATTCTTTACAATTCCTGCCATGCTTATTTTTGTTGCTACATTGAAATCTTGTGCATAATTATGTAAGGTTGCTATGGAGATTATGTGTGATTTGTCATGAGGAATATCTATTGTGTTTGAGATAATTCTGCACGCTAATGACCACCAAATTTTTCTTCTCCCCTGCCCCGGGGATTAGGAGAAACTACCTGCCTGGATGTTCACAGCTACAAACCAAGCGGTTTTTATAAACAGAAAAGTTTGTGTTCTGCACAGAGGACAAGAATTTTCCCTTTTTCAGGCAGATGGATATGAACTGGTACAAGGTGACGGTTTCACAAAGTGTTGATGCCCGTGTGTTTGAAAAATGCATCAGAGGTAGTTTTAAAGTGTCTATAAAATTAATTTTTTCCTTTGGTGAAAATGTCTTCAATCAATGCTCATGATCTCCCATGAAGAAGATACGGTGCAGTATAAATTCAAACTAGATACAACTGGGTGGACAGAACGTTGAAAATTATGGAGACACAGTACTTTGAAGTGTTAACTTCTCCATCCCTAGCTCTGTACCCTTTTCAGAGCTGGGAAAGCTTACAGAGTGATTGATTACTGCACATCAGTCACAAGCAATTCAGACCGTCCAGCTCGGGCTGAACAATAGCTAGAGGCTTAAACACAGCTTTCAACCAAGGTCACGGGTTAGTCCTTCCTCACCCCCGCTAGCAACTTCCCTTCTTCCTCAGGCTGGGACTATCTCGGAAAGCACACGTATTTGCATAGCGAGCGGGCAGGAAAACACAGAAACATGCCAAACATTTCCGCCATGGAAGATCCAACTAAAGAAATCACAGGGATTAGGTAGGAAAAGCCCTCCTGTTTCAGGCAGAGGTAGAGCACAAAGACAGCAAGTTGCTGGGAGTAAAGAAATGTGCTTATAGAAACAGGGCTTTCATAAGGAAAGCGTAATTCAAGGAGCTGTTTTAAAAAAATCTGTTCATGTGATAACTCTAAAGTAAAATCGAAACCTTCGGACAGTCACAGACTCCGCCGTTCAGGTCACCGTCATCTGGTTGCCATTAAGTTTGCAGGTGTGATAGCCTTTACTACCCTGGTAAAGCTGGGCGGAAGGGAAGGAGCAAAAAGTATAGATGCAGAAAAATAATGAGATCTTTAGGAACTTCAAAACGTTCATCACCTCCTGCCGTTCTTTCATCCCTCATAAGTGACCCTCATCATTTTTACTGCCTTCCTACAGATCACCTTGTAATTTTTAGTTTTATGCAATTAGTGATGAATGTTTGCTGGCCTAAGCATTTCTCAAATCAGCAGTAACAGAAAAAAACATTAAGATGCAGCTTGTAACAGAAGGACAAACACACCCTGAGGTGTACGTATCTTTATGCAAGGCAACTGCTGTCTTCCCCACATAATCTTATATTAACCTGCTGCTCAGGACTGCTGACTATGAGAACAGGAATACATCTGAAATGGAGAGACTCCTTAATGAAAACCTGACTTTTGACAAAAAATGTAACTACTACAGCCAAGGCTTTGGAAAAAAAAAAATCTATATGACAACCTTTCACTCAGTGATTCAGACTTCAGAAGCAACAGGACTTTGAACGATTCTTTTGTATCTTCCATCCCCTACACTGCACGCTTACCATACAGCCTGGCTGATGTTTGCAATACTTTGATTGCTGCCCTACCATGCTCCAGAGGGGCAATCTGCTTCAAAAGCTGCATAAATTGATTGGCCTGACTTTGGTGGCATTAAAAAAAATTGGAGTTTGCTCTGGTGGTTCATAACATTGCTGGAACCCTCAAAGAAATTTACAACCTCATTATGCACAAATGGGAATACATTATTCTATATATTTCTAATGTTACAATAGTGTTGAATAATACAGGGGTTTAGTATTTGAAAAGCTCTTCTGCAGCACCTTGTGAAGGTAGTTGATAAAATACAGTCAGGTAAAGCCAATTATTGACTTTAACAAAGCTGTTACACTACTCTATGCATTTTTAAGCACATTTTTTTGTGGTTAGAATTAACACAGAAGTCTGAAAGAGTTATTTTAAAATAAGAATAAATGAGAGAAAAGGGAGGAACGGTGGTTAAACACTCAACTGCCTGTCTTCCTTATACAACTCAGGCATGCAGGTTTTGAAATGCTGCATACAAGAAAATTGTGCAATTCATTGCGTCCCAGACATATGCCAAAGATGTTCTCCAAAAGAAAGGGTGAGTAGAGGTGATCTGTAAAGGGCTTTTAATCTGTGTGATAAATTGCCAAATGCCGTTACATTTAATGAGTGCCATCAATGCAGTGCTGGAATAGCAGAAATAAATAAATAAACAAATGTATAAAGCCCTATCAAAAAACTAGTATAAACAATTACATGAATTAATAAGAAGAATCCTATTAATGCCTGCATAATTTAGAGAAGTTAATGAAGCCATTTTTAAGTTTAGTAATGTATATTTGGTGCTTTGAAGTATAATTTTCTAAAGACGTCTTAATGATCCTTTTCCCTACTTATCCCTGCCCCCC
>VYXH01001858.1:1676-32177 GCA_013397275.1 Burhinus bistriatus
TGGCAGAAGCCCCGGTTCTTCTGGCAGCGCTGCACAAGGAGCTGGCACTGCCAGCGCCTGCAGGCAACAGGCGCTGCCAGCTCTGCGTGGCACCAGAGGGGTTTGGTGGGACGAGGGGCTCCCTCGACCAGCACCGCGCCTCCCAGCAAAGGGCACACACGGTGCACTTTCAGCTTGGATTTCCGACCGGGTACAGCAGAAAATGCCATTTAATCCTGCCAGCAGTATCAGGTCCCACCACCCCCCCAGGTTATTCCACTCCCAGGAAACGTCACGGATCCGTTTCATCGGAAACAGGTACCCGCAGACAGCCGAGCACAGCGAGGGCACGGCCCTGGCCCCCCAACACAGCAGCGCACACATGCTCACAACAGCCACGTTTTATTTCGTTACTCCCAAGCTGCGCTGAGGCCTCGAGACCCCCCTGCGAGCAGGGATGGACACTTCTGGGGGTACCTCAGGGCCAGGTTTGCTCCAAGCAGGAGCCCCGACCTCCCCCTCAGCCACAGGGCAGGAGCAGGATTACACAAAGTGTTAAAAAATTAACGCAGACATAGTCAGGATGCTCAGCTCGGATCAGGTCCGAGCGCTCGGGATGCTGCCGTGACACCTCACCTTGATCTCCACCTGGTTGAAGGTCTTGCCGTTGTACACACCGACCATGCTGCCCACCATCTCGGGGAGGATGATCATGTCCCGCAAGTGGGTCTTCACCACCTCCGGCTTCTCCATGGGCGGCGCCTCCTTCTTGGCCTTGCGCAGGCGCTTCAGCAGGGAGTGCTGCTTGCGGCGCAGCCCCCGGTTGAGACGCCGGCGCTGCCGGGCGCTGTACAGCTGCATCAGCTGCTCGCTGGAAGGGAATGAGAGACTGAGCCTGCAGCTCCCCGAGGAACCCACGCTGGCAGAGTCACCCACTCAGGGACTTAGAATCACAGAATGGTTTGGGTTGGAAGGAACCTTAAAGATCATCTAGTTCCAACCCCCCACCATGGGCAGGGGAGACCTCCCACCAGGCCAGGGTGCTCCAAGCCCCGTCCAACCTGGCCTTGAACACCTCCAGGGATGGGGCGGCCACTGCTTCTCTGGGCAACCTGGGCCAGTGTCTCACCACCCTCACACTCAAGAATTTCTTCCTCAGATATCATCTCAATCTCCCCTCTTCCAGTTTGAAGCCATCACCCCTCGTCCTATGGCTCCACTCCCTGATCCCGAGTCCCTCCCCAGCTTTCCTGGAGCCCCTTTAGGGACTGGAAGGGGCTCCAAGGTCTCCCCGCAGCCTTCTCTTCTCCAGGCTGAACACCCCCAACTCTCCCAGCCTGTCCTCCCAGCAGAGGGGCTCCAGCCCTCCCAGCATCTCGGTGGCCTCTTCTGGCCCTGCTCCACCAGCTCCGTGTCCTTCTGAGGTCGGGGGTCCCACTTCAAACAGCTGCCATAGTTTGGGTTTACTCCTCAAACCAGCACGACAGCCCAGACAACAAACCGCAGAACGTCCCAAACCACGGGCTACTGCACTTGCTTTAACGCAGCCCGAGCAGCGGGTGACAGCCCCAGCCCCCGGCCCCGCTGGCCGCTCTTACTAGGACATGTCGAGGAGCTGGTCCAGGTCCACCCCTCTGTAGGTGAATTTCCGGAAGGTTCGTTTCTTCTTCTGCTCCACCTCCGCCTGCAGCGGGAGCGCCAGGGAGGGAGGAAGGGGGCGTCAGGGCCGCCGGCTCCCGCGCTCACCCCCCCGGCACAGGAGAAGGCCGCGGGCACCTAGCTCCGCAGGGCCCCCCCCTCCCCCTGCCAGCGCCCCGCCGCCCTGGGCTCCGCCGGGCCTACCCTGGGCAACCGGGCTCCCCCCGCGCTGAGGCCTAGCGCGGCCGGGGCGGCCACAGCACCGGCAGGGCCCAAGGGCCGCCATCCCTCCGCCCCCCAGCCAAGAGGCCGCGCCGCCCTCGGCGGTAGCGGCACCCCCGACCCCGAGGGGCCGCCCCCGCGGAGGATGGAGCCCGATGGCAGCCACCGGTACCCCCTCCCGCACCCACCATCTTGGCCGGGTCGCCTCGGAAAGGGCCGCGCTTGGACCGGAAGGGGCGGATCTCGCGAGAGCGGCAACTGGGCGGAAGGAGCGAGAAGCCCCGCCCCCCAGCGGCGCTTCCGCCCTCACTTGTCTTAAAGGCGCCGCGCCCCGCAGGAACGCGGGGTATCGGGTCTAACGGGGTGGGGGGGCGGTTACCGGAGAACCGGTAGCAGGTTTAGGGCAGGGTCCTGTTTGAGGGACAGCCCCTCCTCTCCCCCCTAAACGTGCTCCTCCACATCCAGGGCAGGCGGTGGGCACCGTGCAGAGCCGGGAGCCTCAGTCCAAGCGAGGGGCAGGGAACAGGGACAGATAAACCCCCCCCAGCCCGACGGATGAACTGGTTTCGGAGGCCAAGGGCAGGTTGCGTTGCAGTGGACGGCGTGGCCAAGCTGCTCCTTCCCGCTGGATGGTCACCTTCACCATCAACGTCACCTCCACGGCACGGCTACCCGGTGCTGCAGCCACACGCCACCCTCGCCACCACAGCGGGACGGCTCCGAGCATCCATCACCCAGCCCTGCTCGGGCCAACACGCACTTATCTTGCGGGAAGGCAGCAGCCTTCACCTTCCAGCGCCAGCCCTTCACCTTCCGATGTCTTCCTGCTTCCCACAGGAGCCGGGCAGCTTTTCCAGCTCGGGCTCCGAGCAGCGGTTTGAAGCGAGGACAGACATGGCTGGAGAGCAGGACAGACAAGAAGGCTACCCCACGGTGGCACTCGGTCATTCCCCACGGTGCCTTCTCCGTCCCATGCCGAGGACATGGCCCTCCACCAGGCTGTGACCCTCCGGCCAGCGCCGGCTCATCTCTCGGCACAGGTCAGGTTGGTTCGTCCCTGGGCAGAGATGAGTTTCAGGTGGGTGTAAGGGTCTGCGCTAACCTGGACGAGCTGGTTCTGCGCAGAAGGCGTCCGTCTCCAAAACATTTTCTCCAAGAAAAGCCTGAGAGGCGGCAGAACAGCAACGAGTTCAGGTCTCCTTCCATTCTGCGTGCCGTTGAAGGGCCACGGTTTTGCATTACACCATTTTCCGCGGTGCATTTCACATAGCAAAAAATTAGAAACCAGACCTCAAAGAGGAGTCAAAACAGTCGCACCACATCAAGGCAGAGCACGGAGTCACACCGGTGCAGAGGGAACGCAAGAGGAACAGCTCCCACTCAGGGAAGTAACGGAGCGAGGAGCAGAGCCAAGAGGATTGACAGCGAGCAGAACCAGTACGATCCACACAAACCACAAAAACCCCTCTGAACTGATCAAAGTCCTTCCGAGAGCAACCCCGTGACCTCCAGCGCCATGGATACATCCCACCACATCCCAAATTCCACATCGTGCTGAGCAACGCCATGGCCACCCCTGCAAAAAGAGTCTCTTAAACTGGCAGCAGTGCACTACCCGCTCCTGCAGAGTTAAGCCCTATTAGCAGCACTTAACGAGAGCAGAGGACTAACAAGCCCAGATGCACGCCCAGCAGCACACACCCCCCAGGGGAGAAGGTTCCTCGGATGCAATCTAGTTTTGACCCAGGGCTCAGAGTTGTGTGTAACGGCCGGACAACACGTTGCATGTTGTCGCCTTTGCACCAGCGAGGCGCTTCACTACATAGTGCTTGTTTGTCATGTTAGGGCAGTTCACTTCCCCCGGGGCTTAATTCTGCATTTAAATGAGGGAAACGCTGAATCAGTATTCTAGAAGACCCAGGTCGAATAGTTGTGGACACTAATCCACCCAGTAAGATGCTCATAAATCCATGTTTTACCCATTTTGTGCTGCTCTCCGCACTTACAGAGAAAATCCCCCCAAAAAAAGGAGGTACAGTAACGCAGATCATCAACCTGAGGCAGTGAGAGCATGCTTACCACATCAGAAATTAGGAACGTGACCCCCTGAGCAAGCACTCGTAGATCGCGTCACCAGCGAGATTACCTCTGGATTTCAGAAGTGGGGAAAGAGCACAAATGCACAAATCCGTGAGGCATCTACACGTGCTCCTTGTAGCTTGTAGGAAAGCTTTGCCACAGTGCCTTGGAGCCTCAGGGTCGGGTGAAGGGCAGCACTCGACCCACACGTCACCGCCATCGACAGGCAGGTGACCAAAGGCACAGACCCACCTGCAGCTCTGGGGACAGCAGGTTTGGGAGACTCGGTGCAAGAGCCCGTCACCACGTCAAATCCGATCCGGGTCAGAGCCAACAGCAGCTGCGACGGCTCCTCGGCCTCGACACAGCAAATCCGACAGCGCCGGCCCAGACCCTCCACCGGCACAGCGGGCTCTCTCGTGAAGAGGGCAGGAGTTGAGTGGGCATGAAGAACTGCTGACTTAATTCCACTGCTAGAAGTTTAACAGTCCACTGAGGCACAGCGTAAGCCTGTACGCCGATGTTAAGACATGATTTTTCAAGGCTGCCAATTGATTTCTCATGAAAACGCAAATTCACAAGAAACTTTTTTTGTCCAAAGGAAAAAAAAAAAAAAAAAATGGAGACAGGCTTGTGTTTCTAATCCAAATGTACTTCTCTTTATTCAAACCAGGGGTAATCACTGGTTAGTGCAAAATGCACCTAAACCTTTTGCCTGAGGGAAATCTACATCTTAACAAGGCCTCCGTTAACCCCTAACGAAATCCACAGAGGATTTGAAAGCATTTGAAGCACAGATCTAACACTGCGCTTCGTAAGTGACTCTGTGCGTCAACAAGTCTGCACCTGCCTTGTTACCAGTTCTATACCATCAGGTAACAACAGCAAAATACACTCAGTAGATTTCTTTTAACTCCCAGAGTTTCTGAACCATCCGCCCCACCACTAATGTCAGGAGTAAGGGGGTCGCAGCTTACCCTCACTTCCAACAGTGCTAACGGAAACCCTGTTTTAAATTAAAAAATAAGCCAGCATACATAGTAGAAAATTTCTCTTAAAAATTTCACAATCTGTAAATGTATATATTTTTTTTTTCTTTTAAACATAAAAGTTTACAATATACGGTAAAACAAAGGCTCAGGAAAAATAATTTCAAAAAAAAGAAACCTGAAGTTTTGAATTAAAGCTGAAGACATTTTTAAAACCCTGTAGTTTGAACCAGTGACATTTTCTTTATTTGTGCTGATGGGTTAGAGAAAGGAAAATATTTAAAAACTGCAGTCCAAACACCCACAGCTTTGCCTTCAGAAGCCATCTTCCCCCACCCACCCCCAAAAAAAAAAAAAAAAATGTTGTTAGGTTTTTCTTCCATCAAGTATGTGATTGTCACAAGTTCAGAAGTCTGGGATTCCTGGGTTCAGCTGGTACCAGACATCCCTGTGTGGACAGAATTCCCTGATTGCCAGCCCACGCTAGCGCCTGTAGGGGTGAAATCCTTGCACGTTATGGTTCTGTCCTCGTCCAAAACCACTTCCTCCTGCAGGTGGGCCACTGGATGGTTGCACCGAGGGGCCTCCGTAGGGAGGGGGTTGCTGGCTGGGATCAGAGAAACCTTGTCCAAAACCACTCAAGTCTTGTCCATACCCTGGGGAGAAGGGGAAAAGGGCAGCAGCGTAAGCGTCCACTGTCATCCGCACACACAGCAACACAGGCGCAAATTCAAAACCTGATGCCGCGCCCTCCCCCCCGTGCACGGCCCAGGAACAAACACCTCCGTCTAACATGTTAAGATAAGCAGCTGCTTTCAGTTCTTGCAATTATTTGCCTTCTCACACAGAAGAAATAGGCAGAAAGCAGAACAGGTAGGCAGAAACGGTCGTTTTCACTTTTGAGGTAATCCTACCCAGGCTGGTAGTTAAACTATTGTATTACGGCTGTTCGGAAGCTTGAAGTGGCTTGCAGGTTTGCTGTCAGCTCGTTCTGAATGTATTTTCGTTTGGTTTGAGTTGGGTTGTTTATTGGCTAAAAACTGGTGCTGTCAGGTTCATCAGAGATGAAGATATCACAAGGAAGTTTTTCCTGAACTCTCACAGCTATTAAACTGCAGCACTTCAGACTGACTGCGCAGTTATTCCACTCTGGCTTTGTAGAGTCGGCTTCACCACCTTCCCTGGACCGTTAAAAAATTTCCTTCGCTGGGAAGACAATCTTAAAATCCCTTTCAAAAAACAGAGTACTGCGGCCTGAATATGTATTTTAATTAACTAATCAGCCTCTCTTTCAAGGAATACTCAATTCAAAAAATGTAAATTGAAACACGAGGGGGCAAAGCTGGCAAAGCAGAATCCACAAGGTTGCGACTACTGCACCCATTATGTACTTAATAACGGAACCCTTGGTCCAAAGTTGCCTTTAGAAAGAACTAACATCCTTCCCCAAAAACTCACTGCACAGACAGGCTGAAATATATTTGTTGCAAGTTCAAAAAACAAAGCTCCATTTCAAAGCCTGCCATCCTACTGCTACTGCAGACGGTGGCGAACACTTCTAACCCGGCTGAAGAGAAGCAGCAGTCAGTACGCAACTCTAAAGCCCTTCTCCCACGTCCCCTGCACCACCAACTGCACCCCAGTTCAGTCAGTTTTAAGCCTGAACGGGTACTCCTGTGTCTCAACTGAAGTTTACACGAATGCGTGCTGCAAGTTAACATTTATCTTGTTCTTCCTCAATCCGAGGAACTAAACACTTCTCCTCTCCTGCCACACTGTCCTTCTGCCTGCTCAGTGAGGCTGCGACCAGCGCTCTGCGACATGAGCCGTGCCTAAGGCCAGGTTCACAATAGGTTTAGAGTAAGCAGAATTTGGGAACAGGGAGAAAGGGCAAAGACAAAAGACTTGCTGAGATTCTTGCTGCCAACATGAGAGACAGCTAGATGTAAATTAAGAACACTGAGAAATTTAATAAAAGTTCCCATAATTAAATACGACTCAATCATAATAGTGGCATCAGTGCAAGCCTCTGCTATGAAAGATGGTATTAAGAATCCTAATTACTAAGTACATTTCTGCAGTTCTGCCTCTCTCTATGCAGGCTTAAAGCAGGTTTAACTCTCTTAATCCAAAACAAAGTCTCTTAGCATGTCTTCAGTATTTCAATTTCAAGCTCTGCCTGTCTCTCAGGACTTGCTACCACTAATGAGCCTTAAAACACATCTATCACAGGCTTCTATTAGCTCAAAATGCTAATCCAGTCATTTTTTTTTTTCAGACAGAGATAAGCAGGCAACCAAAAATACAAGTTAATTGTTTGCCAAAGGGTGAGGCTCAGAGTGGGGGCGGGGGGAAACCAAGGTATTCTCACTGTACACTGCAGTGTTATGGCATTAAGTGGTGGAAACCACAGTTCCCAATTTGTTTATCACAAAGGAAACCTACAGCATAAAGGAAACCTACAGCATAAACCTGAACAGCCAGATATTTAAGTACACATGGTCTTCCCCCTGCTTTCTTAATTCCTGCTGCAGCTCTCGGCTCGCACCAGCTCCTCTACTCGCCCAGTGAGCTGTGCCGACCAGGATGGTTTCGCTGTCTTGCTTAGGAACCTGAGCTCAGTTCCATTACACAGGATAACGCCTCGCCAATGCAGCGGCTTGGGAAGCAGACAGCAGCGTCGTTCGTATTTCAGTTGTGAGTTTTCACTTCAGCCAGCTAACGAACATAAAGAACTGCATTGCCCTTACTCACATAAGCAAACATTTGAGCCACAGTGTTCCCCCCCACCCCCTTAAAAGAGGTCCTGCAAGAAACACAAGTTAATTTCCCAAACGCAGATATATCAAGAGCATTGGTTGTAAATAGGCACCACCTACCTAGGTTTCTCACTGCTCAGCCTGACCATAAGAGTGTAAACAAAGTATTGGCGCGTAGCCTGAAGGGTCTTGAGAATAGGTACCCAGCCCTAGTAAGAAATGAGGAGACCAGGGTGACGAACCCCAAGAGAGCCCTGTACAGAGATAATTTTTCAGGGTGAGGGAGACACACCCACGTTAGTGTTTAATCTACTAGTGCTTACATTCATCCTAGCTGTAAACATAGCAGCATTTAAGATGCCGTCAAGCCAGGACAAATCTTAAAATGCCATAACGATTAAATAACTCAGTGCCTCTTTAAAGCCCAGAAGCTTTATGCATTTATGTAAATACATGCAGATCTCCTAGACTGCCTATTGTACAGCAAGACTGCTAACTAATTTGCGATCACATGAAGTGCTGAAGCTCTTTAAAGAAGTTTAGAAGCTTTTACACGTAGCTTTATGAACAGGCGGACGATTCTGTGGTACTGTAGCATATTAAATACCTCTCTCCCTCTTAGCACTTGTACTCATAACAGCTTTCAGGCTAGAAAAGCACTCGAGGTGAGAAACTAACTGCAGCTATGGTTTAAAGAGCTAACCTTCTTAGCCTTCTTCCTCTTCCTCCCTCCCTACCCAGCACTCTTAAGAGACTAACTAAGAGCACCTGAAATATTTCACTGGTAAAAAGGCTCCCTAGCATATACGAGAGGCAAGTGGTACTATACACACCAAATACTGGTGTGTATAGTATCCCCCCTCCCCAGTTTTTCACAGTGTTAGAAAAGAGGTTCCTCCTAAATTTCCAACACATCTCAAATATTGGCTCCCCGCTGAATATATATGATTGTGCACAGATTTACACTTATTAGTAGCGCCTACACCCCCCTTCAAAAAGAGTCTGCGAAGAGACAAGTTCTGGCAAGACAAGAAAAACTTCCTCTTGAGTCACAAGGGCAAAGCTATCTATGAAAGCAACTGTGTTTATAACAAACAAATTGAAAAACATTTCAAAACCATCAGCATGAGAATATACGCTTGCTTTATAAACACATGTGAAAACGTAATCTTCCTTCAGAGTCTATTTGACATTTTTGGAACTTTGAATAGTATCTATTTAAGTAACTTTACAGAGTGTTCATTTCATAACAGTTTCTGCAGGCACTTTAAATGAAGCAGACAGGCACCAACGCACATGGAGAACTTGTTCAAGTGGGCAACAGTCTTAATCCATGGGCCTACTGCATGCAAAAAGTTCACTTCAGAAGTGAAAAAAGGACCAATTATAATCCCTTAAAAAAAAAAAAAAAAAAAAAAAAACAAAACCAAAACACTCCAAACTGTGATCTTATGCTGTTACNATGCCACAACCTGCTCTTTGGACAACACTGCTCGAAAATAGGGCAGTGAAAGAGCAGGATGGGAATCCCTCTCAGCTTCCAGAGGGAAGAGCAGAAATTTTACTCAGCACAATCACCTGTATAGCAATTTTTATTTTTTTTTTGGTAGTACTCTCTGCCTAGCTTAAAACTTATTACATCAATGTCTTCCATCAGCTATCTGAAACAGTTATCCGTACAGCACAATTATCATTACGCACTTCAGGCAGAACTAGAACTTGAGATAGATAGGAAAGGAGTGGGGGGAAGGGAGGAAAAGGCACACAGCTTGGATTCTTATACCCTGCACTGTTTGCCTCTCAATGCTATTCTTACTCTTCAAGTCTACTGTCCAATCCGATCAAAGTCAGTTACACAAAAAGGTTGACTACAAGCTCTGTCGCGAAGCTCTTGGAGAAAAAAGAATTTTAACTACAGATTCAGGGAGAGTGCAAATCAGTAGCTTATCCTACCACTGCACAAGTCTCTGAAGACTATTCCACAGCATACAAGCAATGTTTTAGAGTCAATTAAGAAAATACCCTCTGGCTAGAATACTGCATGATTTAAGGATCACTTGAGAGCTGGTGGCTGGCATTCCCATCCTGGAGGGAAGCACCTTCAGTGCTAGCAAACTCTTTCTGAACACTTTCTACCCAAGTATAAGGGAAAAGCAGGAAGGGGAGAAAAATCAAGCCGGGTTTATTTTATATGCAGTTACTTACCAAACTGACTATAAGGGAATTCTGGCTGAGCGGTTGGGGGTTTGCTCATGTCCTGAGTTGCCTGAGATGGTGGTGGTGGTGGTGGAAAAGCTAGTGGTGCTGCCCCTGGAGTTGCAGGTGGAGGGGGTACTCCAGGTGGGGCAAACTGGTCAGGTGGAGGAGGTGGAGCACCATAACCAAAACCTGAAACACGAGGAAAGTACAATAAATGTGAAAAGACACAGGCAAACACCACCCTGACTTCTTGCTTGGCTTTAGAGTATGATAAACTTTTTTAAAAATACTTGTAAGTCTATTAAAACCAAAGTGTTTGTTACCGACAGCTGGCCATACGGTAATTCACTCCTGCATTCTGGCAGCCACTGTGGCTCAAAGACCCCAACAACAAAACCTTCTATCACGAAAAATCTCACCCCAAAGGAAGACTACAGCCACATCAGCAACCAGCAGAGAGGAAGTGATAAAGTAGAACTAGGGACCAAACTCTGTGTGCTCACATGCGCATGTGAGAGACATGCAGAGGAAGCCATATTACTCAAGATCTTAGGAGGAAAAAAAGATATCCCAAACAAAGGGTTTATTCATAGCAAAACAAGCAACTCTACATAACTGGGTGATATTTTCCACCTTCCTTTTTAAGGCAGGTTTGTGACTAGACTCTTCAAAAGGTGGCCTGAGGTGGTAGGTGCTGAAATCCTATTATATTTCCAATGCCAGTTGCGACCTTAATTCCTTAAGCTTCTCCAAAAACCCCAGCCTGTGTCTAGCCCAGGTCACCATGCAGTAATCTCCAACTTTTCTCTCAGATGTCGTAATAGGGGTACACAATAAATCTAAGTTCGTTTAGCAACACATATTTAGACTAGAAAACGAACGATTACCGCAGCCAAGAAAAAAGTAACTCAACTCACTGACAAAAATACTTACACAGTTAAATATAGCTCAGAATACACAATCTAGGATAAACATCTAAGGATAGCTGAAACATGGGAGGGGGGGGAAAGAAATCCCAAAAAATGATGGCCAGTACTCAAAGTCCTGTAAGTCACTTACTAAATGGTGGAGGGGTGCCATAGCCCTGTGGAAATCCTTGCGGAGGTGGGAAGCCTCCAGGAGGTGTAGAGACTATGTATGAGGTAAATGGCGGTGGTGGTGGAGGAGCTCCTCTTCCTGGAGGAGGTGGTCCATATCCACCTAGAAAATTAAGAGAAACCAAGAACTAAAGCGGCTTAATAATGAAAAGCTGCTGCTGAAGTCAGCATCCTCTAGATGGGGTAAAGCTGATAGATTTCAGACGCAGTCTCAGCCTTCTATGAATTCTTACTTTGGAAAATATTTGTCCTCTAAGAATCCCTACTGTAAATAATTGCAGTTTACAACATAACTCCTTGATAACAAATTAGCGTGGTTGGCAACAGCAGGATGTATGTCAGCTCCCATTACTGAGTTAAGAATACACTATCTTCTCCTTCATTCTTTCAGGACAAATTCAATCAAGCTTTTAAATGTAGGTTAAATACTGCAGAAATCCACAAATCACTCTGAATTCTTAAAGAAACTGCACCCTCGCTCAGTAGAATTTTTCTTTTAAAATTGGTCCCATGTAACGTACTTACCAATTGCCTGTCCAGCTGGCACCCACATCCCTAAAACAAAACAAAAAAGGCAACTTAACACATGCATTGAAGCTGTATACCACAAAACAGGAAGGATTTAAAAGAAAGTGATCTTGCTCTGGGCTCTGGAATAGACCGAGTATCCTCCCAGTATCCCTTACGGATCTATTTTTGACTATTTCTGAATATGCAATTCTGAAAAGACTCTGAATCATTCAGCAAATAATGCTTAGAAGAGACAGCAGTCCCCAAACTCAAATCAGATGGAGCGTTTGAGATCTGCGAGCATACCAAGTGCAAGAAACTATACTAATATGAAGAACAAAAATACTGAGAATCACAGCAGACTACATATCCAAAGCATTTTTAATATACTACCAGGTTTATCATAGTTATTGTTGAAGTTTTTGAACCATAAAAACATAATCTTCTGCATTCGTTGCAGCATTAAGATTGAAAGATAAACGCATTTATGTTTTACATTAATCTTTCCAGTAGATCAGATATCATTTTCTCTACAAATAACCACACTGAAAATAATCTAGTTTCTCAATTTGCGCAGTTGCAGATTAGCACATCTGTGCAGAATGTCAAAGCCTCAGCTGCAGCTTTCAAGTTAATAAGCACCATGGGGAAACAAGCAATCCCTCCACCGAGGTCTCATCTATTGTAGCAATAGACGAAGCAGTGACACTCCCTTTAG
This sequence comes from Burhinus bistriatus, assembly GCA_013397275.1. NCBI lineage: Eukaryota > Metazoa > Chordata > Aves > Charadriiformes > Burhinidae > Burhinus > Burhinus bistriatus. The sequence continues at coordinate 13,867 of VYXH01001858.1, forward strand.
CCCTCCAGGTGAAGATTTCTCATATATCAGAGCGAGCAAGTTCTGTTCTGTCAAACGCAACTCAATTATACCACCGTATTTCTCCATAAGTTATCAAAACCGTCTTTGGATGAACTCAGCATATTTATCCTGTCTTCAAAATCTTGTGGGGGTTTATAGCCATCAAACCCAAAACACACGGCTGCTCCTTTCAGCCCTGAAGGGTTCAAGCTAAATCAAGAAAATTATATGCATTAAGTGCTCCCCTGCACCACTGCTAGCCCCATAGCTGCTTGTTATTTTTCCAGGCTACATTAAGCAATAAAATTCAAAGACAAGACCATCTGTTTTTATCTCATGCCTTTCAGATTTTACTCATAGCTTCCTTTGAAACTGCCTCATCCTTGAAAACCCATATTTCAACAAAACTTTTCATTAGGGTCTCATGCAGGCCACAATCCCACAGCTGGAGTCACAACTTGAGCCGTTGAGCTTTCTCAACACCTCCTCCACGTTACCGAAAAACATGTCGATTCTATGTGGGAAGAGGCAGAACCAAAGAGAACAGGCGAAGCACTGCCTGGGACACATGCTAGACTCGGCACAACCCGCTGACTTCTGCCCTATGAAACAAAGGTTTTTGGGAAAAGAAGCGAAGGAACAATCTCAGCAGACTGGGGAAGGACTGATGCGGGGGATTTTAGTTCTGCTATCAGCAATCCAGCAGAGCAATAGCATCGATAAACTTGGGAGTACTGTCACCTGCCAGTAACACCAAATTACCAGTAAGCTGTAAAGGCAAGACTCTCTTGCAACAGACGACCAGAGCAGTACCTTGAGGGCCGTATCCTTGCTGCCAGGTCGGAGGGGGCTGACCTGCCCAGCCATTGGCAGCGCTTGGCATGATCCTGCTTCCCCACTGACTGGCACCGGGTGGCCCTGGAGTTTGGCTTTTGCTATCACGAGGTTCTGCGCGTTTCACCTCCACCTAAACAAACAGAGTCGCCATTTAGGAGAGATGGTGCAGGTCAATATACCCCCCTTCCCTTCACACACACCCTTAATTACACTTAAGACTACACTTAGCATCTTATGACTTATGTCTAAATACTTAATAATTAAACTTAAGGCCAGTAATTTAAAATGTTTCTCAGGTACAATATATATGATGGTAAGACATTACATGTCCTACTGTTGAGGTATTTCAAGTAAAACACATCCTACAAATCACTTCTGTTTCATCATAGTACAGTATTCATTGGCTTTAATCTTAAAACAGCAGTACCCTCTTACAACGGCTCTTCACTTAAAAAAAACATAATCTTTTAAAGTATTTAAGTACTAATTTAACATTTAAGGTAGGAGTTACAAAGATGACACTTCCAGTAAAAAAAGACCTTTGAGTGAAGAGTACGCTCTGAAAAAGGGTACTAATGCTTTAACCATTCAAACACGTTTGGGGTTCATTTGAGAGTTACAGTTTAAACCCACCCCAACTAACTACAATTTCAGCTCTGCTCATACCTGAGAAACACACATTTGTTTGTTTGGTTTTTGTTTGTTTTTAAACTTAGATTTTATTTAAATGTCTAATGGAAGATAAAGACTTACCTTCCCCAGGCTAACGCTTAAAGAATCTCAATTAACTCAAACAATGTCAGAGGGAATGGATGTGATAAGAGAATCTTACATTACATCTAACAAAAAAGTAAACAAACATGCAAGTAATAAAAATGGACAGTTGAGTCAATAAGAAGCAAATCTTCATACTGTGTTAAGTCAGTGACAAAAGCCCTCCTGTTTTTAAAATTAGTAAGCCACAGTGCTTAACTTATTTTATTCAAAGATAAAATGTCCTAGCGTTCCAAGCCATCGAGTAAGTGCATTTGACCTACTTAAAATAAGCTGCACATTCAATATAAACCTCTCAAAAAAAAAAATCCAGTTTCTGATTTAATGAAACACGCTCTCAGCACTCATGCATGCTGAATTAAAGCCTTTTTTATTTTATGATTAATTTTAATGGGTGCCAGAGTACAAAGAAAATAAATCTCAATCATCAATGGGCCTGAGTAGTATGGAAAATAAAGTATTCAGAATTCTTCCTGCCATGTCTTAAAAACCATTCATGTCAGAGAACAAACAGGAAACAGGCACAAGGCAAGGACAAAGCCCCCCGCCCCCAGCCCGCTGCAGATGCCCCAAGGACATTAGACATGACAGTAACCAAATCTCTGTCAGCTGAAGGCCCTTCCAGAGAGGAACCAAGGGAATTTTTCAAAGGACTCAAATTAATGAGTCTTAACACATTTGCCTTGAGGGAATTCAGTTATTGCTTACAAAAGCAGAGTCCTTCTTGCAATTTTAATTTTTTTTCCTTTCAACAACATATGGATTCATTTCAGCAATACCTTTTTAATTACCAAAAAGAAAGAGATACCATTTTTAAAGTAGGCATTATTAGTCAATGAAGAGAGCAGAGTATCTGGAGTTCATTAATCTATGTGGAAGAATCCCATTAATTTTTCAGTGCACATTTGGAAGCGGTGAACTGCCAAACTGAGGACTGAAAAATCCCTGTGCAATATTCCTAGCACCGAGGTTAAAATTCCACACCTGCCTAAAAAGCCCAGTTTACACCAAGAAATGAGGCATCTCATAGCTGAAAAAACACTGCACATTTCTGCTTTTTATGTCACTGAAAGGAAAAAAAAAAGGCAAAAATAAATAATTTCATTTTGGTAGTGAGATTGTTTGGGAAACAACGGAGAACTCTGAATTAGCACTGATGTATTCTGAAATCCGGCAGCGTAAGAGGTGACATTTCAAAGGCTCACACAGGGTTCTCCACACTTTCCCAGAACCACTCCAGCAGATGTGCTACCCTTCGCTCCTATTTATATCTAGCATGCTGCTTGGCGATAGGACCTCTCATTTAAGCGGTTCATTTAAGTTTATGGCAATTCCAAGGGAAGATCAGAGGATGTACGTAGGATATAGATAACTCACACACATACCAATGTAAATTTACTGCTGTCAGTGCATCTGCTCACAAATGGGAGAGCTCAACTGCTCACAAGAGGAAAATACTAGTAATCAAGAACCTACGCTGACGTTCTCGGTTACACAAGCACATTTCTTCATTTCCATTATCAGGAAATCAGCCCACCCCTCAACCCCAAAACAAGTTCATAGGAATAAAAAGCATTATAGACTGCATAACTGACCAAAATTCCCCGGATGTGCAAGTATATATCCCCTGCTAGCTAAATAAATGCTTATGAAATATCAGCACAGAGAGACTTTAAAAGACAATGCAAAATTATACAATGCAATAATTTAAGGAAAATGACGGTGTTCTTGTGTTTCCTTGAAACCTGTTCACTCTAAGGTTAGCAGTTTTAACACTTACTTTAAAAACTGTGGATATACTGCGAAGCTGCAAGAACTTTAAATTTACCAGAATTTCCTGTGGTTAATTTTTCTTTAAGAAGTTATTATTTTCTCTGTATAAAACTTGGGTGTCCTGCAACAATTTACTTTACTTTTATTTTTTTCCACAGGTACAAGCATGTTCCTTGCCGAGTAACGTCAAAGCAAGCCTACAAAATTCCTCCCTATCAAACACCCATTTGCTGACAACACAGTATGAAGATGAAACAACCAGAGGTCACTTAACTGCATTGTGGTTAAATACTATATAGAGTACGTGGGTTTGTATCAAAGTTTCACAGTAAGTGACCCAATTTTTTAAAAAACCAATCCTTCATGATGTTTTTTTTTTTTTCTTTCTAAGTTCAAGATTATACGAAGTAGATTGTCTCGCATCACCTCAAAATTTGAGTATCAAATGCACATCTGAAGGAGTGGTATCTTAAACCAAGCCTTGAACAACTCAGATTTCATTGGGATTCTGATTTTCAAACAGCTGGAAACAACTAACTTCTACCCTTGCACCTAAGCAGTGCTCAAAACAAAGGTGGCCATCGTCAACCCAGTGTCACAGAAGCCATGCTCAGCCCCCCAGGTCTGTCAGCACAAGGCCTTACCCAAACCAAACCAGCCCACAGCCCAAGTTCTCAGGCTTTCCAGATCCGTCTCTCTCCTCCGGGCTAAGCCACAAGCTAACTGCCTTTCTCACCCGCTTCAGCAAACTCCGAAGACTTTCCCCACCTTCATGGATAAAGCCTCGAATTTGGACACACACGCTCTCCCACCTAACTGAATCGGTAACTTTAATTCACCAGTGAAATTGCTAGTTGCCCAAGACTTGGTTCTTTCTTAAGGTAAAATAAAACTACAACTACACACTTTTTTGCCCATGATGTCGTGAAAATGCATGTTGACAGCCTGGTCCACTGATTGTTCGTCCTCGAAAGTAATAAATCCAAAACCTAGCCAACGACGAAGAGTGAATCAAGGTAGCAGGGTGTTGTGACACAAAACAGGATGATGAACAGTATTAGGGGCGGACCAAGGGTTCAAGCAGGGGTTTCAGATAACCGAGACTTGTGTTAAAATTTCAAAAAAAGTCAATCTGAGAAAATTGCAACGGATACTTCTTGTAATTAGGCAATTAATGCCTCATCTTGGTTTCACACATGCAACTTACAAACGGAGTTTGTTAACTACTTTTTAATTTGATTTTATTCCTAACCCACCTACCAGGAAATGGAAAAAAATGCTAGTATAGTCATAAATATAACTGTGCCACATGAATAAAACCAAAATACTTGTGGAACAGCAGATTAAAGTCAAGTAACTTTGCTGCTCCTATCTTTGGTTCAGACTAGGTTCCCAAGCTATTATGTCCCTGTTCCCCAAAGCTGCAAAGCAACTTCCTCCCATCCCTTATCCCATCTTCCAATTAGGGGATATTTTCCGTGGAAAATAAGAAAGTTGTTTTTGAAATGTAGCTGTTAAAGCATGAAAAATTTTACCACTCCATGGATGAATGAGAAGCTTCAGAAACTAACAACCTAGATCAGAGGTTCTCAAGTTTTCACACCTTAGAACAAGCCCATAATAAGACATTGTTCCTTCCAAACACGGCAAACCCTGGCAACTAAAGCAGCGTTGCTTATACAGAATGCGATGCTTGCCATCATGCCCCTTAAGCTATTCGATTTCTTATACTTCCTGCCGCTTTTCTCTTGAAAAAATCTATGCGATACTTTTCGGTCCCTCTTTTTGCCCAAGACATTGCTGACTGCTCCCGATCCCCCAGCGTGCCTCACTCCCTTTTATCTGACCATAGGCCTCGGTGACGGCAGCTCAGCTGAACCCAGCAGCTTTTTAAAAGGCGGCAGGGGAGTGTTTGATGCCTGTAGAAGATGCTGGAAAAGAGGCAAAGCCCCAGGACTAAATCGTTTTTTGAGGTCACACTTTGAGAACCACTGCACTTCGGTTGTAGCTGCTGATACTGCCGAGAGAGTGGCAAAACAGTGGTTAATTTCACAGAACACAGAGGCTGGTTCATGCCATCAACCACTCATTGCTGGTGTAACAACCAAATCCCAGGAAAGGTAAGAACACATGCAGTACATAAATTGTGCCATTCTTTAGATTAGCTAAGGGTAGAGCAATAAAAATTAGAAAGAAAAACGAGGTGCGGCATCAAAAGCATATGGAACATGGATGCATTTCTGCTTTTCTGAAACCCAAGATTTCCCCCTTGGTTTGCATTTTGCTTTGCAGCTAGTGCTGACAGCAGCCATATATTGCTCTAAAGCGTTAAACAGAAATACAGTATCTATAACAGTTAGTGTCTCTCTAAGCTTATCCAACTGGGTTGGGTAAGCCCAAAGAGGCCTATTGTAGAGAAAGTTTATATATAAAAAAATACACAAAGATACAGGCCAAAATAGATTCCAGCAGGTCAAATTCTGCTGTCAGCAACAAGAGCAAAAGACATCACTAAAATAAACTTAAAATAAAAAGGAAAAAAATTAGCATTTCCCACACACAAGAGACTGGCAGTATAAACGAAGTTTTGTTGACCTGTGATGAAAGCAGCCTCAAAATTGAGAGCAGCATTTCATCACAATATATTTGTCTGAGGTTAACTAGAAATCTAAGTATTAGAGCCAAAAGAAAAGTATTTGTATTTAAGTCACACGTTTAGTATTACAGCCTTTATCTAAAAAGGCATGGGAAAGAAAAATGATGGATACCATCTACATACGAAGGCTGCTCATTTAACTTGATTCCAAGAAGACTGAAGGAGGGCAATATATTGTGGTACGGGGATGGGGTTTGGAAGAGTAGGAAGGAGAGTAAGAGGTCATTGAGGAAGCCAGTAAAGAAAAAAAAAAATTCAAGTAAAAAAGGATTTAAAAGGGCCAAACACCACAAGATAAGGAACAGTGAAGAAATCAGAGTACAATACACAGCAAAATTCTAACAACATGAAATTTTAAACACAGTAAAAGTGACGAAGTCTACCATCCAGTAGCTTTATTTCTTGAAGGACAGGGCTTTATTGAAGACTGGAGAAACTAATTGCATTTAGCAGGAATCCAAGTGGACCACCAAACAGAGCAATGACGCTGGTTTGCAGCCAAGGGGAGGAAGAGAACAAACACAGCGAGAACCTGTAAATTACTTCACAGTTGTTGGCTTAGCCAAGAATAGAAAGCACGAGAAGCAGAGACTGCAACAAAGCCACTGTTTCTTTTAAGATGTAACGAGGCTGGCTGCGCTTATACTTGGGACTCTGAAAAGAATTTTGATGAAAGCACTGCTTGCAGGAGAGCTAACAGAAGCAGGTAGGGACTGTGAGTAAGCAAAGACGACTTGGATACTTGAAGACACACAGCCGGCTCCTCAAGGGCAACGCTGTAGCTCTGACACTAACAGAGAATCTGGTTCCCAGTGTTCTTGTGAGAAGCTGAAGGTAGATGAATGCTACAGGGATTAGTAACGGGGATAATTTTTCCCTCCTCCTACCAGCAAACTAGTAAAATGACATGCAGTAAGGGATCTGTACCAAATGCAAGGATGGTAAAGTTAATGGAAGAAGGCAAAATTCAGAGTGGCATGAGTAGAAGATGGCAGTGAATTGGTCTTTTAAATTTTAGAAATATATACTCATCGTGTTAAAAGGACAAGTGTATAGACTGAGTAGTGCTCTATGCAACAGAATACAGATCAGAAAGAGAAGGCAAGAGCAAATGTGTTCTGGGATGCGTGACCAGGAGTACCGAATACAAACTATGAGCAATTTTTCCTAGCACACCCCCAGGGACTAACAAGGCCATTTTTGGAGATGACAGTTAGTTACCACACTACATAAAAGAATGTAACAGAACAAAAATGAAAGCCAGAGCAACAGGATTCAAGAACACTGTTTAAGAAGTCAGATGAATTATGGGAGAAAGTATTCTGCAGTACACCTGCACACTGGATGGAGACAGACAGGTTTTCAGACTTCTGCTTTAAGCCACCACCTAGGCAGTGGACCCGAAGCCCTCCATTTTTTAATTTTTTTTAGTATAGCTTTAAGCAGAGAAGCCATTAATTGAGACCAGGATTAATCCAGACTAGGCACGATGCTTTAGTACCTTTTGCTCAGAGGCTGCAAGGCTGGGATTAAATATTGCAAAGATATAGACGACACAACAACTACTGTAACATTTCAGAACTTCAGCCACAAATTATTCTCAGATGCCTGTATCTTTGTCTCCAGTGCCTCCTCTATTTAAAATCAGATGCTCTAGAGCATTTAAATAGATGAATTTATGTTATGCTTAAATAAAAGGTATCTGTTGAAAGAAGATTAAGATAGCTAAAGCAAGAAAACAAACAAACAAAAAAAAAACAAATATATTGAAACTTCGTTTACACTCCAATAAAAGACAAAGCCCGTCCCTCCTCTGACTGTGGAACTGGCCTGTACCTCTGTGATAAATTATCACCTAGAGAGAAGAAATCTAAAGAGATATCGTTAATCACAGTCAAACAATTCACAGAGAGAAAAGAAAAAAAAAAAAGAAAAAAAAAAGAACTTACTTAACATTACCATACTTTACTATGAAACACTTAAATATGTCACTAAGGATGTATGTCTAAATTAAAAATAAAACTAAGACTTAACAGCTTAATAAATATGAAGTGAAGAATATATTTCTTAATAATGAGTCAGAAGAGAAGTGAAAGTTCAGATGGCAAACTATTTTCTAGCATGTAGAACATGCTACAAGGTGGTCAGTGCAACTAAGCTTCACGTATTTAAAATACTGCCTCTTAATTGTCAAACAGATGACAGATGCAATGGAAAGTGAATGACATGAAACTTGCTTCATATTTTACCAAAGGTTACCAACTTGATTAAATAAGTCTAGTGAAACTTCCAGGTTTGGTTTTTTTTTCTTTTTTTCCTTAAAAAAAGCAGCGTAGCATACAGGGATTATACATCCCAATCAAAAAATGTATATATTTCAGAATTATTTTGCGTAGTTTAAGATGTGTTTTTCTTTAATTTTCAGTGAAGCCATTTAACCAAAACAAAAAGCACATAATGGATGGATTCTGCTCTAATCTCATGTTCAGAAGTATTCTGAACTGGAGTATCCCCCCCATGCAACTACAGACATCAACATACCTTTCGTGGGGAACAGGAGGAAAGTCTGCCCGTTTTGTTTTCCCCCCAATAGTACCTTTAAGCCACAGAAGCGGCTTGAGAATCAAATTTCATTCAACTAAAAAAACTAGCAAAAAAAACCCATAAATGAACATGAAACATCTAACTTCAAATGCAGATACCAACTAAAGCTGTAGATGAAGAGTCTAGACTTGAAGTGATTATTTGCCCAGTGAATTATTCTTTTTCCTGAGGCAACGCAGGAAAAAAAAAAAGTCTACCTTTTCTGATGGTGTGAAATAGTTTGCCATCTGACTATAGGAGAGTATGAAGAAATTTCAAGGACAAACTAGATCAGCCTTTACCTCGGGGCCTCTGTTTCTCTGCGTCATAGATCATTACAACTTCAGTGACCTGGAAGAGAGAAGGGAAATTCTAACTGTGCTACCAGGGGAGTGTTATAAACGGTTACTACAGGCAGGTTTCCCGCACTCTATCCACAAAGCACAATTAAATGCTCGATGCAGCCATCAATACCAGGCTGCCCTAGCGCAGTGCAAACAAATTGGGAATAGTGCTCTTTATGGGAGTTTAAGAAAAGCCTGAGTTCATCTGTTCTGAAAAGCTGCTACATCGTGGCTTTTTAAGGTCTCGTCACACTTAAGATTTTAATCTAGCATTAAGGCCGCTACACTGTTTATACCCACACTATAGCCTATAAAAAAAAACCCAAAGGTTTCTGTTTTTCACCATATTCATCACTGTAGCTTCTTAAAAGATTACTTTTCCCATTTTTAAACATTTTCACTCTCAGCATGAAAAGCAGCTTTAACTCCAAACACATTTAAGAATTTGCACAGCTTCTCTGAATTACTCACTTGAGTATCAGTGTGGCACAGAGTACCAGTTATGAATTGATGTTTTACATAGCATTACAAAAAAACCCCTAAGTTACGGATGATCACTATCAGTGTGATTTTAACTTTAAAACAACACACAAAAAAATATGGAAAATGCAAGCTGTTCAAGGGCTCCAAGATTTTTTTTTCACAATAAGCACCACCAAGAGTTACAATTTAAACAAAACCAGAGGTGTAACATTTATGTCAAAGCCAGTATTAAAACAGCTGAAAGGAACTGCCTTTGAATTTCTCAGATGCAGAAAAGCGGTCACAAAATGTGTGTGATCTCATGGAATCACATCTTTGCCTTCAGGTTAATCTTAGGATATTTTTTACTAGAATCCCCTGAATTAGCTTAAAATCTGATGCAAATATACCTTTTACTTACAGCTAGAAACCGTACTTTTCAAGTTATTACACCATATACACTCACTTGAATATATCCCACTGGATGCTAACAGCTGAGATTTATCCCCATTTGGGGATTATGCCATGTGACAGTGCCAGATTTTTTCCCCACCGGTCCATTTGGACCCCCTTCTTCACACTGCTCTTACTTACCGAGCAATCATCACATCTAAGAATTGGTGCCTGCTTTTGTCTCTTCACTCTGCGGCCACAAACCATACACAAGCATCTCTACTCCAAAGATAACTCATTAAGAACGCTACATTGACTCCCCAGTTTCTATACTATTGTTAAGGTTCTACTACTCACTTTTAAAGGCACTCACACTTAACGGGCATTGCCTTCTATATTTGGCGGAACATAACCCTGTATCTCCCAAGCCATCCAGAGGTCAGAATTAGAAAGCCAAAAGTCTGTGAGGAAGACCCTTTAGAAATTATGCTCCACAGCTATGGAACGTGCTCCCCCATTTTTATTTACAAGTCTACTGCAGCCTTTCAAAGTAAAGAAGCAGTTGTTAGCCACTGCCTTTTTTTTTTTTTTTATTATTATCTTAATCAAATTTTAAATACAGTACTGTTGATAAACTTAGCCACTTGAGAAAGAATCAACAAATCCTTTGCTGCCAGTAAGGAGAGATAGTAGAGAAAGGTGATTCCAAAAAAAAAAAAAAGTATCAAAAAAACACACTAAATGCCACTCAAAGATGGCAAGTTCACATCCACTGGCACAGTCTTGAATTTAACTCAGGCAATCTTTAACTTTCTCCAACTTAATCACAGCTAAATTTAGTAATTTAGTTCAATAGTTTACCATCTTAAAGGGGCAACAATACTTGGATAAATGGGAATTAAAACTAAATAGAAAACAAAACCCAAAAGTCAGAAGATATAGCCATTTCAGTCCGAGGTTACAAACTGAATTAAAAACAGGTACGTAACGTGAGTAGTACTGTGTCTGTAGAATGGAGGTTCCAGGGACTCAGCAGAACTCAGCTGATTCCAGACGATGATTTAAAAGCAACTACTGTTACCAAAATAATGGCTGGAGACTGCAAAATGTAACCTATCTGTACACATAGTCAGGGACGAGGACCTTGGACATAAGCTCACTGAAGTCCTCACTGTTCCCAACAAAACAAAAATTCAACAGAAATATTTAAACGGCCAAGCTGTAAGTAATCAACTGAAAAGAGAAATAATTACTCTTAAGCCAACTCAACTCAGGAGTTTTTGCAAGAAGGGAATAGAATAATGCATCAGGTAGACAAGAGGAGACAGAAGCAGCAAAGTAAGTTACGTATCAGAGCAATAGATTTTGACAAACAGCAAGATATATTTCAAAATGATGAACGTTTACTACAGTTTATCACAAAATGCTTCTATATGTCCCCACAGCAGTTTGTCTAAATTAACCCAAAAGTTGACAGCTTGACGAAATCTGAGAAAAGGCAGCAGGGGGGGAAAGCATCTCGCAAACAACTGATAACTGCCGTCACACTGAATGACTCACCACGCCGAATTTCTTGAAGTATTCCCTGAGCTCTGTCTCGCCACAGTTATGAGGAATCCCACCAACAAAAATTTTATTTGATTTATTGTTATCGCTCCTGGATCCTTTCTGCTAAATCAAGGAGGAAAAAAATTCAGTCAGAAGGACAATAAAGTGGGCTACTTCTATCATTTTACACTTAAACGTGAACAATGGTCTCTTGCAGGTTGAGAGGGAGCCATCTCCAGGCTTGAAGTTTCCTGGTCATTAAAGTGAAGCAACTGCATGTTCAGAGCTCGGAAGTTTAGTTTTTGCAGTTATTACCCAGTCTCTGTTCTTCAGAAGAGCGGAGAACTAGGGACTGTGTTCTGAGGCCATTTACTCGTTTTCTAATGAAATCATATTAACCTGCAGGGTATGAAGTTGGCTGGAAAAGAGTATCAGTCCTGGGAGTGCGCTTCCAGACACTTGTTTCAAGATCTGAAGAACGTGACTAAACACATGGCTAAGAGCTTAAGAAAACACCACATCCACAAACTAGAGTTTAAAGTAAACACAAAATGTTCGTTAACACTGGATGGTGCTTGGAGTCCTACCATGGAAATCTTAGAAGACATTTTTCAGAAATAAATCTTACACTCAAGTCCTGCGTACTGACTCCTGATTTAAAAGCGTGGTTATAATCCAAGTGAATTCAATTAAACTGCTAGCAGGTAAACCCAGATTTGGCAAATAGGCAGGATACACCAAATATCTTTCCTTACCCATCCTTCCTTCGGTCGTGTCCTTTCTGGTTGCATCCCCCTCGGTGTACATGGCTTTGGATCAATCTGGAATGAGTTCCAGTTTGGTCAGATCTCAGCATGCAGAATATTGTTCTAAAATTTATGTTTATGGCAGCTGAACACAGCACTGCTGAAATCCAGCTCCTCAGATGAAAGCTATTGTCAATACATCGCTTCTACAAAGTAACACAAATCATTTGAGTTAAAGCTGCCTTACAATAAATAATTAAAACCAACAACCAGGTAACTTTTACACTATCCAGTCTGCAACTAAGAAGCCAGAATTTAAAACAGATCTTCGAAGCAGTCTGGAGTAGAAAAAAAAACAGAACACAAAAGCAACTTACATTTCGGCCATCTAACGTATGAGGTCTACTGGCCAGTACTGTTCCCACACAGTTGGGATCTTTAAATTTGACAAATCCAAATCCTCGAGACTGGTTTGTTGTTTTGTCTTTCATTATTACACAGTCTACAACTTCTCCATACTGAGAGAAGTAGCTACGAAGAGTTTCTGTTAAAAAAAAGCATATATTAAACAGAACCAGATATTAACATTATGAGGCTGTGTTTGCAATTATGAGACAAAAGACAGGCAAACAGCTAAACAAGCTCAAACTCACCTTTTGAAAACTATTAAATTTTGATTCCTCTAAACAAATGGTATATACACTGCTTTATTTCCACTCATCAAATAGAAAAGTGGTATCGTAGTAAAGCAATGATAGAAAATTGCCATCTTCCGAGTTGACAAAAACTTCAATACCAAACACCGACAGAAAAATATAAACCCAAAAGTGATTAACATATATTTGAATTCTCTCTACAGAAAATTTTATTCATTAACAGAAGGGAGCAGCAGAATGTCATCCAATTTTTCCTACCACAGTATCGGCTGTTAAAAAGCTATGTATCTGTACATTGTTTTGCTGTTCACAAAGGCCAGGCTCAACGACTGTAGAATACATAGCTTACCTTGTGTTGTACTCCAGTCCAAGCCACCCACAAACAGTTTTCTGCAAATGAAGCACACAGCAGTTTTAGGGCTCTACACGACAGATGCTCCATCTTATTTAACACAGAAGTCAGCTATTATGAAGAGGTCTGGTGGTACTGAGGCCTCCAAAATACACTACAAAGCCTGGTCTTCACTAAAATTCACTGTTCTTTGTGACAGCTACCTTCTGTTTCATGAAGGTTCACATAAAACTGAGGCACCCATTTTGTGTGCCACAAGCATGAACAGAGATTGTAAGCTTATTACAGGAATGTGCTTTATTCTTTTATGCAAAGAGAAGACAAAGATATAAGATAAGCCCAAGTTCCTCCAAACTTCTTGTTTCCAGGTATTTGGGAAGGCAGCGTTGCTTTGAGAAGTCATTACTATAGCCAAAAGGAAAAAAAAAAAAAAAAAAAAAAAAAAAAAAAAAAACCACAAAAAAACCCCAAACCAATGTAGAAGTACATTTACTTGGTTTTTTGGGGCAGAAAGGAGTTCCAGCATGGAGCACTTCACAGTTCAGAAGAATACGTATAAAGCATCACTGAAATTTGAAAAGTGATGCAAGAATGCCGTTATAAAGTCATTTTACCTGGTTAACCCCCACCCACAACTAAAATGGGATGTCTGGATTCCTGTCAAGGTCTGGATCATTGGCTCTAAGTTACTCACAGAACTTCTCTTAGCAACAGAAGAAAACAGCTGCAGGGTCCATGCAGTTCCAATTTAAGGATGAAAACAAATTCCAAAACTTCTGAGATAAAGCAAACTGACAGAAAAACGGACATTCTAGTTCAAACACCCAAGTCCATTCGATTAACTGCTTAATCCCAGGTTAAGGATCAAAAGGTGCGCAGTCTTGCATTAGGCCTCCAAAACCAGGTTCAAAGACAGTTTGGCTCTCCTACATCTGTTTGCTACCTAACACTGAATGTTACCTGAAAGATAACTGACAACTGAAATAGGTTAAAAAAAACTATTTTACAAAAATATATTAGCAACACAGCTGCTGCAGGCCTTTGTAACAGGTATTGCAGCAAAACTGACACCAGACTCTGAAGTTTACACGCTTGATATTACCATCTCCTACGTTCAGAGGCATCGCCATATGAAAATAATGCCAGCGGTTGGAGTTATTTAATACCAACTTACAAATAATAAGCAATGTAAGTGCACCTGCCCTGGGATGAAGTGGCCAACTTTGACATGCCAGAAGGTCAAAGCCCAACGGGAATCGCAGCTAAGAGCAACAGGCTGCACAGGAAGGAACGCTGAACTAGATGCAATGGTTAGATTCGGGCATCATCTGAAATTTCTATACTTGTTCTCTAGCTGAATAATTGGGTAAAACAGAAAGCGTGTGAGTTTTTTTCCATCCTCAGATCAAAAAAGCTTAAGTCAGCCCTCAGGCTTCCTTGCCCTCACCTTCTCAAAGTACTGTCCTGGTAAAGAAAAGTCCTTAAACTGCTGATTAAAACAAACAAAAAACCCCTTCATCCATTCCTTTTACGTGCTACTCCCTCGCTCACCTAGAAAGACCAGTCAGAATCACTTTTGTCTACCATTACCTCCTAGTCAAATGAAAGCAAAAGTAGAACTAACCTTCAAGTCTAAGATAGAAGGCAAACTTGTGAGGCAAGTACTAAATTACAAAGTAGCACTAATTCGGCAATTAGTTGTGAAACCATTTTACAGTCTTGTTTAGAGATACCTCCAAACAGATGAGAAAGTCATGGCTAAAAGCCAAACTAAGCTCCACACTTAAGACAAATCTGAGTCAACTCTTCTGAAAAGAGCACCCGAATCTGTATCATTTCTTGTTAGAGCATGCCGAAGTGCTTGGGCAAGCGCAGAAAGAGGAGCAGCCAGATGCCAGATTGCCTGCTTTGCAACTCTTTATCAACTTCAGGGTGTGACAAAACTTCCACCCAAAGTAATTTACTCCATAATTAAAGGTTAGCTCAAAGCCACCTCAACATTTGGCCCTTTCCAGTAAGAAGCACCAACTCAAAAGCTCTTCTGTTAATAATATTTTAATGGGTCTGCACACACAAGTGGTGGGCCAGTTTATCTTCGGAGGATGCCCTCAATTTCTCTTATCAGTCCTCAAAGAGAGGAACCATATTCTGCTTTGTCTTCTACTCGCCCTCAGATACATCCCACTACAGCTGCAGCTGAGCTGAGGCTGGCAGTTAGGGCACTTTAACTTACATGGGGAAAGTTGAAGTTCTCCTAACAAAAAAAAAAAAAATTTAAACTTTCTCTCACTTGCTTTTTTCAGGAGCAGCTAACTGCAGTAAGAAACCAGCCACCGAACTGCTGGTGCACAGGGAGCACCGGTGAAGTGAAAGCCTTGCACCTAAAGGTCCCGCATTGCGGGGTAGCTTGCAGATGAAACCAGCAGTCCCTTCTCACTTTGACTCATTTCTCTGCGATGTGGCATCACATGAGGACCCTCGTGCAACAGCCAACAGTGACAAAACCGATGCAGGTATACTACATGCGCAAATAAGGGGTGACTAAATTGNGGCAAAGAGCTGGCTCGTGGCGTCAGTTCACGGAGCTTCTTCGACCCCCGCCAGCGCTCAGCAACAGGTCGTTTTCTGATAACAGTCAAATTTCACCCAACAGTCGTCACCAAACACAGACCTCCTGGGAGCTTCAACTGCCCTTTTACTACTTCTTTTCTCCACATACAGCACCCACGCACAAATCCGTGGGCTGCTCCTTGTGCCATTATTTTCAGGGAAAGTAAGTTCTATAAGGACACAACTTTATTTCCTAATAGCAAACAAAAACATAACCAATCTAATGCTATATTCAGACTAAAGTTTTGCTGTAGCCCATGACTGTGTGCTAGCTATGTTTTGGGATATTTTTTTAAAAAAAAAAAAAAAACAAACACACAACTAACTGATAGCTTGGTATGTAAGAGCAATCTATATAAGGTCAATCTAAAAATACCAGCTGTGTTCCGACAGAACATCAAGCTGTCTGCAGGAAGGAGGACTCCCCGCAGTTAGTGGTCATTGAAACCTTCCAATCCCATTATTAATTATTTGTAGTCACCCTACATACATTTAAACAAACAAAAAAGTAGGGTTGCTTCAGGTCAACTGGAGCAGCTGTATGTAAATACATGGCTTCTATTTATATGCACACTATAGGAGCCAAAAGCCAGGACTAGCCTGGCCTTTGACTCCCGGATGGATTGGTTTGAGCACACAGAGCAAACCCAAGAGTTAACTAATCCCTACCCAACGCAAAAATCTGGATGCAATACTGTACAAGACAGCTGTATGAAATAACGCCAGGTGAGCGTCCATTTCCCCGCGTTCAGCCAGCATCACCAGCCCGTTCGTAAGGTCTTACGTATGCTGCCTCCTGGCCTCCTAGAAAACTTTTTGTTCAAACAGTTTATGAGCTGGTAGTTATTAAAATTATGCCATCAGTTTGAGCCTGCTGACATCACTGTCTTCGTGTCTATTTACATCATCCTCAAAAATGCACACCTCTATAAAGCTACACGTTTATAGACTGCAGTGTTAGGAGGATTCTATAGTCCATCCCCAACAGAACGTAAAGCAATTCCCCAGCACGAGCCTGATGAGAACACGAAACGTCGGCCTGTTTCTTTGGGCAGGTCTTTCTCTGTCACGAACACTAGGACCGTGCGCACCGTACACCAGTGAGGAGACGACACTGACAGACACAGCACACCTGAAGCGGCAGCGTTCCTCAGTTCCAGAGCAGGAAGCACAATAACGACTCTTCAGAAGTTAGAGTACATATAGTAAGTTTTAACCAGGTTTCACAAACCCACATGTTCCGCTTCAACTATTTCCTGACAAAATGTTACTTGCTAATTTATTCTTTTCTACCATAAATGTATCTGTCACTGAAACAGCTAATCCCTGAATTAGGAAGAAAGCATGCACAGGTATTTTAAAAGCACCAAAACTCAACAAAAGTGCAAACTCTTTGCCTACGTTAAATACTCTGGCAGGCTGATTAACATCCAGTGTTTCTCTTAGCACAGTGCAATGAGCTACGTCCTGTAGGACAGAGGATCTCAAGATCAGCACTTTTCTTTCATCCAAAATAGTCCCAAGTACTAATTACAACGAATAACACTCACAGGGCCCTACCTGCTCATATCGACACGAATGCAAGGCCTACAGCCTTCATAAGTATTATTGTTTCTTAACTTAAAATCTCTGTCCAGAAAAGCGGTTAAATTTGCAACTTCCTATTAAGACCTGCATCTCGCAACAGCTTTCAAAATAGAACTTCCTTCACACAACTACAGGCAGCTGACTAAAACTGCAGTTTATTCCATGCTTTCACCTTTCCTCTGTTTGAGCGCTTTTGGGGGAGGCGGAAAAAAAATAATTACCATCCCTGATTAAGATCCAATCCTTTCAAATCTGATTACAACTCAGAAGGATCAAAATCTAAGCAGTCTGCAACCGGGAACAAGCTCTGCAAGAGCTGGGCCTGTTCAGGATGAAAGTTGACAATATTTCCCTGAGTAACTCGCAGCCCGCGCTCACCTCCAGTTCCAGGACAGCGGCACACAGCAGTCTGCTCAGCGGGTCTCTCATACGGCACGAGACAGTGATTATGGCCCAAGACCAAATAAAAGGACTTTCAGAGCAAAACCTATGTATTTAAGCATGCCTCATGCAATACGCATTGTTTGTAGCAACATGTTACATTCAAAACAGTTATCCTGCCCTTCACCTTTTTACGGTGTGCAGATTAAGAACACGCACAGTAAATAAGCAGCTTATTGGAGGGAGCAGGAGAAGGGAAGACTGGGTTGCGACCACTCTCCTTTCAAAGAGGTGACCAGTTATGACGCACACACTCCGTGCCAAAACTTGCAGGGAAAGCTAAGCAGCCAATCGTGGTGGGGTTTTTTTTTTATTATTTTATTTTTGCTGTTTTGAGTTCTGAAGCGCTGAGGCTACAGTCTCAGAATTTAGACGTCGCCAGGCTTTAGAAGGGGGGGCAGCAGTAGAGTAACAGGAACCGCAGCCCCGGGGAGCCAGCCAGCTTCAAAATGACGCCACGAAACGTCGGGGAGACCTCTGAAGTAAAACCGGGGGTTTTTTGACCGGAACTCAGCTCGCCCCGAAGGACGGCGAGCAGGAGGCGTCCGC
>VYXH01001858.1:42590-54432 GCA_013397275.1 Burhinus bistriatus
CTATAAACCAGGACAAGCAGCAGCGCAGGCAGGATGTGACGCTGCGTAAAGGAGGGGGCTCAGGCAAAGGAAGGTGCGTCAATTAAAACTGGACAAGCTCATCCTGGCAGGGATGATGTACGCAAGTCCCCGTTTTAATTAAAGCACAAGAACAGAAAACAGTAAGTTTGCTTTCCTGTAAACGCCCCTATGTTTAACAATGTGAAACTGTGACAGTGAAACATGATACTACAGTTTTGAGAGATACACAAAAATAATCTTTGCCTCATGTAAAAGTCACGCATAAGAGTGACTGCCTGTGTGCACTGGCAACCCCAGCTTAAACCCCGTGTTTGAAATAAATGAGCATATTCAAACAAAAGTAATGACAAGCCTTCGATGGTTCACTTCATCCAGCTTTAATCGATTTAAGACCACATAATTCTGTACATCACAAGACTGAACTCAGTCCCGAGGTCCGAAGAATACTGTAAGCGACCTCTAACACCTGCTTCAGAAGTTGAAAGTGGCATTTAAAGATGTAAACATTTTGGAGTGCT
The DNA here is from genome assembly GCA_013397275.1 of Burhinus bistriatus. NCBI lineage: Eukaryota > Metazoa > Chordata > Aves > Charadriiformes > Burhinidae > Burhinus > Burhinus bistriatus. The sequence goes on from VYXH01001858.1 coordinate 43,130, forward strand.
TCCACACAAGGTACGCTCTTCGTGACCCTTGGGCAGAAGAACGCAGTTTGTTTTTGAAAATGAGAACTTGTCCATGTTGAATCAGACTAGGATAGTATTAGCTGAAAGGCAAGAAAAGTAAGTACCGAGATAGAGACAGGGTGATTCAGAGTTGCGCTTCTGCGGAACGGTTTGAAGAAGGATCTGAACAGCTCTTCAGGCATTTTTGTCACAGTGCCATCTGTCACGGTAACTGAGACGTGTACAAGAACAGTCCAGTTGGATACCGGTTACATCCCTATGATGTATGCACTTGTGAATGTCCCTTTAATAGTGTGAATAAGGATTCCAAATGCATATTGAAACCCATTATAGAGTACAGAGTAATTAAACACGTGATTAAAATATATTCAAATAATTACTATAGCCAGAATACACATCTGTATCCCAATTTACATTTAAACTTCTTCCTTAATTCCAAATCATCTTGTTTTCTACTGGACAAGCAAGTAGATCACATTTGCATTATAATATAAAAAAATACTAATCATTGAGCTTTTATCATTATATAGGTACCAATAACACTGCAAGTCTGTCAAAGGCAGTTTGCAATATGCTACACCTTCAGCAAAAGCTGGGGGAGGAACCACACATGATTAAATTTGATCTTTAAATCAGATCGAAAGAGACAATTAAGAGTGTTCCTAAAATCGTGGCCTCAAAAGAAACCCCAACATTAAAGCAGCATTCAAAATTATTTCACTTTTAAATGGAAAAGTGAATGGTTTTGGTTTTTTTAAGTAAACACTGGATTCCTTTTGCATTGAATTTTATAGTTGTCCTATCAACAAAAACAAAGCCTTTGTTATTCGGATTGCATCACCAGCTACCAATTTTATTTCCCGCACTTTGAGACATGTGAAGTACGAGTAATCCACCTGCTGGAAACATTTTCAGACAGGAAACCTGCGTACATTCAGTAACAGCAAAGTCATCAGGCAACACATGGCTACGTAATTTATCAGTATGTGTTTTTCCGAGGACAGTAGCTCTCCCTTTGTCAGATATTTGGCCAAAATAATTCACACAAAGCTTAGTGTTACAGCAAGAAGCTCTGCAAACCACTTGCAGTTTTTGCAGGTTCCATGGGAAGTGCCCTGAAGGGGCGAGGATGAGGCGGCCGCACCCCGCAGTGTTCCACACGCTTTGCAGCGCCCGTGACAGGCAGCTGCCCAAGGCACGGCCAAGGGAAGCAGCATGCAGCTGCGGTACGCAGGATGGAGAGCAGGGCTGAAGACAACTGTATCCGACACTAGTACAGCATTATAGCGACTACATCTTTGAAGATATACACACGGATTTTTAAAAAGTAAGAATTACATGTTTTATACAAATAACCACTTCTCTGTTATACACACTCAGTGCCAGGAAACTTGGGAAAGTTTGTACCGCTGTTCAGGCGCTGTCTGCAGATGCTGGTTTGATCTTCCTCTTTTTTCTTTCTAGAATTTCTTCATCAAATATTTCTCTCTCCCTGAAAAGAAACACATTGAAGTTCTGTATTTAAAATAATCTTAACATATTAAATAGTTTGCAGTGTGTTACAGTAACTCAGCAAGAATGTTTCCCATGTTTAATCATTTTGTTACACAGACAATGAGGCAGCTTGCCTTGCAGAAGGGAGGATACTGAACTCTCCTGCCCTTACACTCACGTTTTTCCATATAAACAGTAAACTAGCAAGAAAAATTCAGAGATTACTGAAAACAAAAAGATACCTTTTGCTCACAGATGGTCCTTTTATGTATTTCTCCTCTGCCTTCTTGTAATCTATGTCATCCACAGCAGAAATCGCATAAATGATGGCCTATAAAAAAGTATTTAGTTAATTTGTACTCATGAAACAAAAGCTAAATTACAACAGTGATTTGAAACTGTCTCAGCAGATAAGCACATTTTTAGAGTAAGATTCCTCAATCACTTAGGAAACTTGGGTGAAACTGCTTGTTGTCTATCTGAAAGTTCTCACATAAATAATACAAACTTGACCTTTAGCATTCCCGAACTCTTTATGAGCTTTAGGGTGTGACAAAACCTCCATGCAGAGTATACTACACACGCAAATAAGGGGTGACTAAATTGCATGGTACCTACAAGCCTTGTTCCATCAAGGCAAGTTTGATTTCTAAGTCACTAGCCGAGAGGGACATAAGTCTTGTCTTTCAAAAAAAAAAAAAAAAGACCGACTGTTAAGCACAGATCAAAGCACCTTCTTAAGCAGGCCAGAAAATCACTGCACTGGTGATAGGCAAAGCTCAGTCTTCGCAGCCTTGCAGGAGACAGCGGCTGCATCTGCTCCTGCATCGCCATAATGCATCTGGTAACAGCATGAGCAGGACACTGCATCCATTACCAGCCCTCTCTGAAAGCAGGCCTGTTTTCTACTGGCATGTTCCAGGATGACGAAGTTTTTCTCAAGGATAGGAAAACTCCCCCCACCTCCCTCTACTATATTGTATTGAACGTTCCCAGGAGAGTATTTTTATAACCAGATTAAGATACTCTTCATAGTAATTTTGTTCCTACAGAAGTTACTAATGTTCTCCCAGGAAAGTTCCTAGGAAGAACAATAAGCATCTAAAAGTATAACTGTAAAAAAAAAAACCCACACCAAAAAAAAACCCCAGAAAACAAGCCACCCCCCCAACACACACAAAGAACCCAAGAAAACCCAGACACGACTTGCCAGATTAAAGAAAAAACACACCCAAAGCTTTGAAGAGTTTCAGAAGTAATCAAAATATACCAGAAAGCAATCATTCTGCCTTTAAAAACATCACACCTAAAGCTTTCCCATTTATCGCTAATGGCTTAAAAATCAGCATTTAGAATTAAAATTACACTGGTTCACATCTCAACCATAACCCTGCCAGCCTCCTAATGCCAACAGCCGCAGCAAGCACGTAGTGATTAATACTGTGGCTTTACTTGTTTGTTTTCTCCTACACGTAACGTGAACATATTTGCTCTCTGACTATCAGCCCAGGAAACCAGGTTAAGAGCCTCCTGCTCCGAGTTTAATATTCTTCACCCAAGATATACATAGAAACCATGCAGTTTTACACCCTTTGAGCTGGAAGGATCGTGACCCAAGCTGGCAGGCACGCTTGAGTGCATCTGCCCAGCTCAAACATCACCCAGCTCCCAGGGAACACTCAGCAAGTCATTAAACTCAAATCACGCAACACTAGTGTTATTTGCTTACTTTAACGTTTACTTTTCTGTGTGTTTCACGTTTACTTACTTCAGGCAAAAGGACATCCGAAATAAATTTTATTCCATCTCCATTTATTTGATGCAGATTTTTAGCGCCTATCTCACGATACACTTCCTTCAAGTAGTTCACTACAAGGTCTAATTGTTCTTCATCCTCTAAATACGTTTCAACACAGGTCACGTACTGACTTGAATTCAGGAATTCCTTCAGCCACCGGGATTGTTTTCTGCTTTTCAAAATAGCCAAAAGATGCTCTTCAGCCCCCTTAGTCTTCACAATAAACTCCACTATCTTTTTATTGGCTTTATCTCTAGCGGCTCTTGTTCTGTCAGGAAGAAGCTTCTTGGATGGCTTCTGAGGTGAAGTTTCTGATGAAGACTCTTCAGCATCTTCATCTGCCGTGTTTGGAAAGGTCATTGGGACTAAACCTTGATAACCTTCCTTCCTAACTGGGTAGCCTGAAAAAAAAGCCACCATCATTATTACTTAAATATACAAAACAAGGGGCTTTCTCGCATATGTACTGACATATACAAATATAAAATAAGGGACTTGATAAGAGAGAGGTTTTTCTTCCTCCCCTACCAAAGAGGGTAAAAACCCACCACCACCAAAATCTTAATTTTTCCCTTAAAAAAAAAAAAAACAAACAACAAACAACCTACAGATTAGGGAGTTGAAACACTGTCAGGAGCTCCAAAATGAATGCTCTACAACATGAAGTAACCAGTTACCTGATTGTCTTTAACAATCAATATTTATTTAACTTTTGTTGTGGGACTGAAAAACCTTAGAGTGCAATAATGGCGTGCAGTAATTTTAACAGTGCCCCCTCCCTGGGTCCGATGCCTAACTCAACACACATTCGTAAACATTAGAGCTAAACTTACCTTCTAAGAGAAGAATACAAAAGATAATGAATTCACTTACTGATATCAGCAGCAAAATATTCCAAGAAGGATCCCGTAAAAGAATGACAACCTAAAAAGCCCAAAACAGGGTTATTTATCTGTTCAATGAACCCTATGAAACAAAGCTGACAGTTTGGGTGTTTTTTTCTGACGTATATCAGAATGGATGACATAATCTGACTCATCTGCTTACCTACTCTAATACGATAGTCAGAAATCAATCGAATACACCACTCAATTTCTTGGCGATAATCTTCTTTGGCTCGTTCCTACAAAAGAAGAGTCATTTACAGTCCTTAAAAGAGTAGCTTGTCGAAGCTTTTAGGTCTAGACCACAGCCCAGGAAACAGAAACAGCTAATGATAATGAATCAAACTTTACTTGCAGTTTTCTGCGTTCTCCTGAAACGCAACTTCTGCCATCACTTTGTCATGCAGCACAACAGCGGCTTTGTTGTAGGCAGAAAACCCACAAGTGAAGACACAGTAGGAGACCTAAGCAACTGCCTGGCTTCCACATACACAGGTATTCTTAGCCACAGCCCCACTGAGCTGGAAAGAGGTGTCAGGGATCCCATTCCCATATTAATTCTCCATTTTGTGGAGCACAAATTATGTTTAATTACTTTGTTGAATAGAGAACCGTGAACAAAGCCAGCTGCACCACACTCCTCCCTGCAGGGTCAGTTATACATTGTGTATACAACTTTATTTTCCCCAACACATGTATACACTTGCAGTTACATGTTACTGGCAGTACTCACTATGAGGTCCTGCTTTTCTTCACAATCAAAGTGCTTCAGACTCTTAAGAGATACTGAGAAACTTGATGAAACAAAGAAACACAGTTAGAGAAAAAAGGCAGTTGAGTTGTGCCTCTATTTACTGCAGTTCTACTCCTCCCCAAAAGTTAGATTTCATAAGGAATTCAGGAGTGCAGGTTTTACTAGTTTTGGTTTTCATAATAAGCTAAAACTATGGAATCTTTTAACAAGTAAGTACCTGGTTTTAAAACAAAACTGAAGGCAGGCCTGTGTTTCCAGAAAGTTTGGGCACCACATGTAAAAAACAGTAGCTGGGTCCCCAGCCCTTTTTTTTAATTCCTCACAAAAGCGTCAGCTGTTCTCATGAATGCCAGCCTGTCTCCATGGGCAGCATGACAAAGCACATAGCCCGGACCTGCAGATCCTCACCTTACTTGGCCCCTCCCTCCGAGATCAACCTTAGCTTTAACTGACAGCGTAATTGCCCTGTATTGGGAAAAGAAACCGAAAGTTCAGAATGTGATCAGAATCCACAACATTTACCCTTTTTTCTTGCCGTTTGTATTCCCTTCTATAAACAGCACACATGCCTTTCTGTGTTTCCGCTTCACATTTTTTACCTGTTGAGAGGATAAAGTCTCATTAGCATCCTAGAATTCTAATCCCCTTACAAAGCAGGAACATTTTCCATTGATATTATATAGTACACCCCATACTTAAAGGAAGTTACACAAATATGAAAAATTAAGTTTAAAGTGGCAAGAATAGCAAGTTACCCCAATGGAGCGTTTTTGTTAGTGCACAAGGACCCATTCTCTTTCTTTTGTTAGCTGGGTACAGCAACCCTAATTCACAATACATGATATAAAGGCACAGGAGTAATCCTCTGCTCCAGTATAAACATATGTGAATCAACCACTTTTTTTTTTTTAAACACATTTTGGCGTACATAAATTTACTTCTGTTATCTCTGGAACGCTTCTACTGGAAGATCTTTACCATTTCCAGCTCTACACAAGGCAAGAAGGGCAAAAGACACTCAAGAACTCGGTAAGCTGCTCCTTATCAGACCCCCTGCAATATCACTCTAAGAAGGCAGCGAGCTGTTCTTACCACTGCTGGCCAATAAGGATACCTTCGCAATTTGCACCAGACCAAAATCCCTTCTTCAATTGATTGTGGTTCTATGATGAAAAATAAAGTAATTTTTCTTTAAAAAAAAATATGAGACAGGACAGTTGGTTCACCCTCTCTTATCAGCCTCCTTTCAGGAGTTTCACTTCAATGCTTCTACAGGTTTCAACTAAGATGACGTGGCATCCCCCCCCACCCCCCAAAATGCAGCACAGGTAGTTCTCAATACAGGAACTCTGACATTTCAATCCTAGGCCCTTGCTCAGTTTCACAGTGATTTGCGTTTCATTCTGTTTCAAAAAGCCTTTCTGGAGCATCCAAGAAATGCATTTTATTCCAAGCTTGAACAAAGCTGGATTCACTTTCTAGAAAGGTTCAGTTTCATTCTCACAGCTTGTCAGCAAAGTAGAAGCATGCATACCCTAAAAGAGCACGCTAATCTTGGGAGAAGTCTCACATAGGTACTCTAACGTCTCACCTTGATGTGACAAAATACTAGGAAGTTCCTCATCCTCCTCCTCTTCATCTACCAGAGCTGAGAGGCGAGAGAGACTCTCCGAGGAAACTATCTTTGAAGCCAGGTCAGATGATTCCAGTCCTGCCAACAGGAGCAAGCACCAGTGTTCGTAAGCATGGAATGGTGATTAAAAAAAGACATCAGCTTCAGACTAGGTGAAACACATAACTGTGTAAACGACCCCACAGCAGTGTGAGTCACCATAACACAGGGGTCTGTCACACCACACATGCTCTCAATTCTCTGCCTAGGTAAAGGCCTAATAATCTGAATAAAGATGAAAAAAGGAAAGGAAAAAGAACAGACTGATTTCAGGACTCTGCACCAGCCTGTTCCTTTACATAATATCATTTCATCTCAACACTAACTAGAAAGCACTAAAGAAAAAAAACTAAGTGTGAAACTAGCAAGTCCTCTAGTGAAGGGTAAGAATTACTGCTAAGTACAGTTTTTCAATGCAAAACCCTAAACAACGCCAGACAACCTAAACACCACACTAGTTTGTAGCCAGTACTAAAGCGACTGCACTTTGTGCTTCTCCAAAACTTTAAAACAAAAGGAATTTAAATCAGCAATTTAAGAACCTCAATCACAAAAGGAATGCAACATCCCAAGGTGAGTAACAGCACTCGACAATCAAATGGGATGAAATTTTCCCTTCCCCAAGTGATATGCCCACCTTCATCTTCCTCAAAATCAGGCAGTTGAAACTGCTTTACTTTATTCGCAACCTCGTGTGAAGTATCCTTATTTTCCTCCTCTTTATGCTGAGAAGGGAAGCTATCAGGAAGTGTCTCACGGTTAGGCAGCCCAAATGAAGATTCAGGGCAATTCCTGCATTTCCTCTTTGTGTATGGGGACAGAGTCGCACCAATTTCTTGTTCTGCATTAATCCGTTTTAAACTCGCTGGCTTTCTTCTTCCACCTAATTGTTTTGCTAGACTTTCGCTCTCACTACTGATGCTTTTTTCCAAGTCATCCGAGGCACTTTTACAAGAGGAATCCAGTAATGTCCTTCTAGGTTGACTTCTGGTGTTCGCCCTTCTGACAGGTACCACTGTGTCAGACTCGCAGGGGACAGACCGCAGAGACCCTTCCTCAGCAAGGGGCTGGGCTTCATCCGTGGGGAAATCATTCACATGCGATACAGGTGGTCCTGCAACTCTTCGTCTTTTTCTTCCTTGCTCAGTTTTTTCCTCCTTTGGCTTAAGGAAGACTTTATTTCCTATTTGGGACTTTGTCAATAATCCAGGCTTGATTTTTTTCTGCCTCGATAGAGATTTTGATTCTGGGATTTTGCAGTTTTGACTATCTGAGTTTGCTGTATTATACAAGTCCCCAGTACTACATTTGGATGGGTTTGTTCCTTTTTCATGTGCTTTAGTGCTCTCCTCCAAAATCAAGGAAATTTTCTGGGTTTGGTTTTTTGTATCAGTCTTCAGGCTGGGGTAATTTTTTTGTTCTCTCTTCTTCTTGGAAGTCTCAGCCTCCAACCCTCCTTTAGAGTGAAAGAGCGATCGACATCCACGTAAGGGGGTAGATGAGAGAGATCCTGCATTGTTCTCCTGGGATAACTGGGTATTTGGTCCTTTTTCTGAAGGTAGTACTTCTCTGGGTGAGGCATTTTGATTCAAAATATCCAGAGCAATTTTAAGAGAACAGCGATATTTCAGTTCTTCCACAGCCTCACTTGAACTATTCCTTTGATCTGATGAAGAAGAATATGCAATAAATGCAATAAGCCTTCTTTGAATATGAGAAACAAGAAATTTTATTTTTAGTATATCTTTTGTTTAAGATGCAACTTAACACTTAAATCACCCATGAATCTTAAGGCAAAGTATATAGGGACGCACAAAGTGCAAGCTTCCAACGCTCTATTTGGATGCAAGTACATCCAAGCTTCTTCACTATTCCTTCCAATACACTACATGAGGGAAGAGCAAAAGTAGCTGTGGTAACTTTTAGTGTATTTTCAAGCTTCGTGGATGGAATGGAAAGAGGGGAAAACAAATGCAAAAAAACCCTCATTAAATACATAGTGAAATACATAACTACTGCCCCCGGTTGAGTTTTTGTGTGTATTTTACATTCAGAATATACACACGGCAGCAAATATTTTGACATCTCCTCACCTAAGGTAGAAGCGATGTTTTCTATACATTCTTCCTTCAGTGGTACAGCATCCGCACAGTTCACACTAATCCTGAAAATCATAGAATCATTAAATACGACAAAGCTGAAAACAGCACAGCATTAAGCACTACTAACAGCATGACACTGCTTTCATCTGGCAATAAACCTTCCTTCCCATCCCTCCCAAAACCCACACTTGTTAGCAGAAGTTAAGGAAAACAAAACACATGAAGAATCCCTGAGCTAACAGTCTGTTGTTTATGGACATTCCATATACGTCCATAAGACAACTATACAGCCAGCTCTGAAAAGGCAACAGGTTTGGGGTTAGCCATCTAACCCTTCTGAAATCGATGATCTCATTTCATAGATATCTTCAGATAAAAGAATTACTACTGCTTTTTTTTTTTTAATGTCTGAGTGCGCAAACATACAACAGAAACAGGGATACTTAACTGTTCTTTCAAGCCAAGTATTTCAACTCTAAAATAAGTCTCCTTTGCATTATTAACAGATGTTTCCCCAGCAACTCCAGTTTTGCACAAAACCTACATTAACAAGAAAAACATACATTTAAAATTCTTGATCAAGTCTGTTAGACTAAAAGACAAATCTGAAGTCAAAACATGTTTAACACAAACAGCACAGAATAGACTGATATTCCATGGCATCTGGTTGCAGTATTAGGATCTCTACAGATTAGCTCTCTTTTAAAGTATATAAGTGTTTACTCGAAGCTCTTACTACCCTGTTTCATCCATTTCTAAGTTATACCCACAAACCTTTCCTCATTTGTACGTCTGCTTTACCTTTGCTGGCCATAAACGCTTCTTCCACATGCAAAGAATATACTCTTGATCTGTCATGACTATGTTTCACATAGAAAAGGAAAATTCCAGCGTGCTCTGAAGAAAAAGGGAATACGAGTTACCCAACGCTTGGTCCTTTTTTGTCTTTTTTTTTTTTTTAAATATAGGAGTTAAATAGAACATGTATTATTACAATTCTGTATCATTTTACCTTTGAGATCACTGGACTATATGGAATGTTAGTGGTTCAGTTTAAATAAAATTAATCACAGTGCTGGGTCACATTGGCATACAACTTATATAGAACTTGTTTAGCATTAATTTTATTTAAACTGAGCCACTAGTATTCCATATACCTTTACGGCACTAATATTACTTTGCATGCATTCTTCAAAATTAAGTTCTAACAGTGTATCTTTCTATAGCTGCGCAACGTAAGAAGGTCTCACTGAACATGTAAGCGTAGAAAACACTGTCACAAATAAATAAGAAAATGCTGCCACGGGCCTGCACGTTCTGCAGCTCCCTACTACCAAATCCTGATAACGGAGGCCACTTGCTACATCATACAAATTACGCCGACTTTTATATGTAGCTTACAATTATAATCCGAGTGAACCCGCTACATAGTTCTCACGTTTCCTAAAGACCTGAAAGGCTTTAAGAAAAGACCCATTACGAACAAGAAATTCCTCCTGCACTTACAAAGCCGAAGACTCGCGTTTCCCCGGCGGGCTGGAAGGCGGTCCTGTCACCGAAGGACAGCAAGAAGCGGGCGTTACTACCGCACCGAAGGGCCGAACCCGGCGGGCCGGGACACCCGGCCTGTTGCCGGGACACACACAAAGCCCGTCCCCGCTGCGCCGTCCAGGGGAACCACCAGGCTCCAACCGCTCCACCTCAGCCGGCACCCCCTGCCCTGGCTTCCCCCCCTCCTCCCCTACACCGCCGGGGCCAGCTACGGGCGGCACGGGCCACCCCCGGACCCAGGACCCGCCGTGAGGTAACGGCCGGCACCTGAGGGAAGCGGGGCCCGTGTCCCCAGGCAGGGGGACTCCCGCCGCGCTGAGGGGACCGGCCGCCCTTCCTCGTCCCTCCGTGAGGCGACCAGCCGCCCTCCCCTCTCGGTAAGAGCCCGTCCTCCCCTCAGGGCCCCGGGGTGGGGTCGCGGGACGGCAGTTACCGAGCGCCAGGCGGACGAGGGCGCCGCGCCCCCTCCCTCCGCCCGCCGCCGCCCGACTCTGCGCATGCGCCGCTCACTCCCCCCCCCCCCCCGGCAACGCGACAGCCAATCGGCGAGCTCCGCTCTCACAGGGTAGGGAGGGGGGACACGCCTCCTTCCCGCCGCCAAAACACACACGCTCCAGCCAACCAGGGCGCCCGCTCCTCCGATTGCTCCGCCCCCGATGTCTCCTTCCATTGGAAGGGTCGCGGCACGCCCCGCCCCCGCTGCGGAGCGTCCTTGCTCTATGGCGTCACTTCCTCCCTCCCCCCCCGCACCCAGCGCAGGCTGTGCTTCCTCTGCGTGTCGGCGGCGGGCGCCGCGGCGGTGACGTCACGCCGGAGGGCTGAGTTGTGACGTCAGGGTGCGGAAGCTGGGCCTCCCCCGGTAGGCCCCGACCGGCCCCGGGCCTGGCAGGCCCCGACGCCGAGGCTGGACGCGGCTGGCGTGGGTGGGGAGCTGCCCCCGCGCTCATCCCAGCCCTTCCCTCTGGGGGTCCCTCAAAGGCGCTTTTTCTAATTCAACGGGACAAGGGATTTATCTTTTTTTTTTTTT
>VYXH01001858.1:55788-66530 GCA_013397275.1 Burhinus bistriatus
AACAACAAAAAAACCCCAACAAAAGCACATTTCTGGTCGAGACCTAATGTTTTTCCAATTAAAAAACCCCTCGTGAACATCCAATCTCTCCTTTGTATTCGGCTTTACAAGCACCTAAACATAAATGAGCTTCATACAGTGTGGATCAGCCCTTACACATAGTCTTTAAGATTTCTGCTTGTGCTGTAAATAAATACGAAAGTCCTTGTGTTGCATTTGCCCTCCTGCTGCACTGGTGACAGCTCTGACCTGCTGACCCCCCCAGGCTCTGCGCCGAGCCGGGTGTCTGTATGGCAGCTTTCAGCTTCGGCAAAATGTGAATTTTTGTTTGCAGCTGGGTTGTATGTCCCCATCCTGGAAAAATGAACCTCGTGTACAGATTTTGTTCTTCTCCAGTGGAGATTTTTTTTTTTCCCCCCTAACACATCGTTATACGTGTACAGCGCAAACTGTGAGGGGTGCAGGTCGTGGTCATTGCCTCGGGTTAGCAGACCTCGTGCTGGATCACATCAGCTGGGACTGCAGAGCAGCTGCCCGGCTTTCTGTAATCCCCCGTGTGTAATATGGCTTTTCCTGTCTGATTTCTTGTTCTGTACTTAAATCTGCAAATGCTTATCCTGTGGCTTGGTAAATAACCGCCTAAGAAAAAAAAAAAAGAAAAAAAATCTCTTTTCTAGAAGTTTTGTCAACTGATTTACATTATTCTTAAAAAAACAAAGTACATATAAACTCATTGTCCTCACTCAGGAAACAACAGCACCGTTACGTGTTACAAAGTCTACAACGCACTGTAGAAAGAGTTGCATTGTTCTTCATTAAAACTTGTCGTGGAAATCGTAACCTGGAATGCCAACGCAGAGGCCAGACGAGCCGGCACTCCCGGTTCGTGACAATCCTACCACCGTCACGTATCCACAGCAAGACTCAGCGTGGGAACAAATGAAACTGGAGTGGAACCAAAGCACAAGTCAAGCAGAGGTCATCTACCGTCTAGAGATAATAAAGGAACGACTGGCAAACACTTTTTCTCCGGATAGGATCAAACAGCTGGGTTCAAAGGCTCCTACAAACCTTGTCTAATGCAGCAGTAAACCTACAGCTGGGTCTTGTAGCAGCGACTGTAGATGCAACGTCGATGGTCAGCGATAACGCAGATGCACCCTCTCCCCGAAGCAAATAAACCCTTCAGGACGATTTACAGGAACTTACAAAACTCTGTCGAAAAGACAACTTACTGCCTTTGTATGGAAGGTGAAAGAAATCCTTTTTCTGCTGTTTGCTGCTCATTTTTAAGCCACTTGGGATCTTTTCATGCCACAGTGGCCAAAACTGTTTATTTGTTGGAAGACAGAGTCACCAGCCTTGTTTCCTCAGTCGGGTCCGTACAGACACACACTCACAGCGACCAGGTATGACTGCACTGGCAACAGGACACTAAATAAGGATGCTCCACATGACAGACCACGGACTCCCGATGCACACCTACACTTGGGGCGCTCCTATCCCCCTCGGCTTCCCCTGTCTCTCCCGGTGCCAGTGTCCAAGGGTCAGTGGGGTATTGTTTGTTGAAGCTGCGGTGAGCCGGCAGCGGCACCGAGCACGTTAGCTCTTGCAGCTGGCACCATTCACGGGAACCTTGGACACAGCGGGACAGTCGCTCCGGAAAGCGTCGAGGTCCTCGGTGCTGGTGGCTTTGGGGCTGGCGGTCCCTGTCCCCTGGGGCAGGCAGGCATCCCGCGGACCCCCCTGGCTGCGCCCACTGCGGGAGCAGTCGTGGTGCCCGTGGTTGCCCAAGCGGCTGGAAGCCACCACGGCTTTCATGGCAGCCTGTTGCAAAGGCACAGCGGCGTGAGCGGTTATTAGCACGTGTTTGGCAGACTTCACCCCTTCGATGCCGCTCCAGAGGCACTCGAGCCCTCGGAGCGTGCAGAGGGGGAGATGGCGCCCGCTCCTTCAGCCACAGTGAGCTGGGAAGCGCAGCCCTTCGCCTCGGGCAAGGCTTTTCCCAGCAGCAGCTGCCTCCAGCGGCAGCCCAGCTCCCGCTCTAGGGGGGACGCAGCTGCACAAGGAGCTGCTCCATCATCCTTCACCCCCCTCCCCAGGCCAGGCCCCTGAGCTGCCACGTGTCACTGAGCTTTTATCTGCTTGGGGCAGGGGATCCTTAAAACCCAGTGGCAGCAGCTCTCGATGGCGCTAGACATTTGCACAGGGCGGGGGATGCGAACACGAGCCACCCCCGGGGCTTAATGGGGCTTTTTCACCTTACCTTCAGTTTCCGCCTGGCGTTAAATTCCTGCAGTTTCTTCTGTGTGCTATCCATGTGAGCAAATTTAGCAGCTTTCCCAGTGACCCAGGGGTGCTCCAGAGCCTGGTAGACGGTCAGTCTCTTCCGGGGGTCCAGGACGATCAATTTTCTGACCTGTAACAAATGAAAAGGCTTCATTTGTCAAAAACCCCTAGTTTTGTTATTTCATAAGCATTGATCTCAAGCCGTCGTACTCGGCAGCCCCGAGCCCCAGCGCCAGCTCGCTCACCAAGTCCTTGGCGTTGAGGGAAACCTCATCCCACCATGGGGACACGAACTCGTAGTCGCAAGTGAGGATGCGGCTGTACATGTACTGGTCCCCTCGTGGGTCGAAGAAGGGCTCGAAGCCACAGAGCCTGTGAGCACGGGAGAGAGGAGCTACACGCCGCTGCCCAGGACCTGCGGCGCAGCCGTGCTGGTGTTTGCCAGCTGCTCATGGCAGGCCAAGGTGGAGCAAACCGTCTCACCGCTGCGGTTTCGCCACCAGCGGGGCCCTGGCAGCGTTACTCACAGGATGTAGGTGATGACGCCCACAGACCACATATCCACTTCAGGGCCATACGGGCACCCGTGGAGGATTTCGGGGGCTGGAAGCAGAGTTTGGGGTTCAAATGCATGGGTGTGGGGAGCTCCCAGCAGCCTGGCAGAGGAAACACCCCCCGGGCACCGGCAGCGTCTCCTGAGCCTGGCGCAGCCATCGGCCATCCCTGCACCGAGCTGTGTGTGGCCTCAGGCAGGGAGCAGCCTCACCGGGTCTCCCTCCCACCCCCAGCTCTTCCCCCCCGGCTCACCGCAGTACCCCGGTGTCCCACAGATGGTTTTCATGGTGTCCTGTTCATCCACGATCTTGGAGAGCCCAAAGTCACCTTGGAGGGACACAGAAGGGAACGGCCATCAGGGAGAGGCACCATTAACCCCCCTCATGCCACGAACCCCACCGGAGGGGCCCCCAGCAAACCCACCGATTTTAAGGGGAGCGTCGGGGGACAGGTCTGCGTAGAGCAGGTTCTCTGGCTTCAGGTCACGGTGGACGACTCCATTTTCATGCAAATACTACAGAGAGAGAAGCAGGGATGCGGGAAGGGCAGGGCAGCCCCGGAATTTGGGAGGGGGCAGCAGCAATCCAGGACCCGGCACAAACACGGCACCAACTTGCCCAACTATTCCTTTGGAAACATCCAACACCTGCGGTGCCGGAGCTGCCAGCACAGCCACGGGGGCACGCGAAGGATGTTTTCCATGATGAGTTTCCATTTTTAAACCCTCCCGTTGCCATAGAAACCCCATCTCCAGCCAACCTGTGATGCAGAGCAGCACTGACCTTCCTCCCTCCCTCCTCTCCTTCATCCACCCCAAACGTGGATCGGAAGAGGCGCTTCTGCCAGTGACACCTTTGGAGGGCCAAGGGCGAGTGGGCAAACGCCTTTCCCCAGGGGTATTTGGGATGGGTGCCGCTCCGGGCACCTTTCCAGGCTGTCCAGGAGGGTGCAGCCCCCACAGCAACACCCTTGAACCACGCACGGGACCTCCTGACCGGGCCCTCCCCAGGGGCTGTGGGGGGACGCACTGGGGACATGTTACCGAAACAGCTTCCAGGATCTGCTTGACAACGTGGGCTGCATCCCGCTCGCTGTAGAAACCCCTCTCCACGATCCTGCAGGCACACGGGGTCAGCACAGCAGCACCCTGCCCTGCACAGACACCCCCCCCTGCCTCACCCCCAACCATGGTGTGCATCAGCCCCCTCCATCCTCATCCTCCTTCTGCCGTTGAGGTGAGATTTTTTTGCCCCTGGTTAGAGCCAGGCTGGGGATCGCGGGGCCGGGCGTACCTGTCGAAGAGCTCTCCTCCTGTCACCAGCTCCAGGACAAGCGCGATCTCGGAGGGCGTCTCGAAGATCTCCTTCAGCTTGATCTGAACGGGGCGACAGGAGGGATGCGGGATGCAGAGACTGGCTGTGCCAGGAGGAGCATGCGACCACTGGACCGTAGGGTGTAAGGGGTTTATCGGGGTGGCCGGCACACTTCCCTCCTTGCCTTTTTATTTGTTTGAATGGGATTTAATTTTTTTTTTTTTAACCATTTGGAACAGCCCCACTCACTTAATCGTGAATTAAATACGATGCTGGGAATGGGAAGAGACAGACATGCAGCACCTTTATCCTCTTCGTGTCTCTCCAAGCTCATTAGCTGGGAGAGGAGCTCACCAAAAGGTTTTTAATTTTGCAGCTTCGTCGGCCGTGCTGACACCTCGGGTGCCTCCATCCAGCCCGGTGGCATGGGAGCAACCCCCAGCAAAACCCTGCCCTTGTCCCCCCCGGGATGGATCCTGCACATCTGCACTTGCAGGGATGCAGGAGACGCATGGAGCCCCGAGCGGCCAAAGCCACCTCTGGGACTGGGGCTCTGGGACCCCACGGGTGCTTTTGGAAACATCCCTTGGACCATTTTGTAGCAGAAGAGGCACTAGAGAAATGGCATTTTTCTCCCAATTTTTGTTTTTCAGCTCCCACACAAGGTGGCTTGTCTGCACAAGACCTTTGTGCCCCTGCAGCAAATCTGGAATTAACAGGTCTCTCTTAAAAATACGTCAAAATGCAATTATTTTTTTTTTTAAATAGAAAACAGAGAATTTCATGCTTCTTAAGACTTTTGTGACACTGCGAATTTCATGGGGCTTTAATCATTACCTTCATAGGCTGGGTGACAAGCCGCGATACCCTGCAGGGTGAGAGACACTATGTGGCAGCTTATTGCATTATAATAATACACGGAAGCACTATAATTTTCCTATTAACTTCAAAAGTTTACAATCCTATTATCATCCGCTGTTGAGGTTGGTGCTGAACGATAGCGAGCACATAGACAGCACCAGCGTAAATAATGAAACGGAGCCTCTCTTCTTCGAAAATCACTTGAACTTGGGAGTGAGCAGAACCCTATGGAAAACTCGGTGATTTAAATATTAAAACTGTCCAGCCGGTTCCTCCTCGATGTCTCCGTGGTGCCGCTGCCTGGAGAGTAAAGGAGGAGGGAGGGCAGAAATTGAATTTTCTGTTGCATTTCTGATAACACATCTGAGAGGAGCCTCTCCCCATCCGTGGCCGGTATCAGCCGAGCATCTTCCTGGGCTGCTCCGAGCAGGGGATCCCCATCCCAGCTGTTCTCCCTGCGTCTGCCCAAATGTCCTGGGATTGGGGAAGCATCTCTGTTGAAAGGGCTGAAGCACCCGATTGCCCCAAAACACTGAAACAGCCCAGCACCGAAGGCAGGCCCATTCCTAGCTGGCCGAGGGGCTTAGGGACCACCCAGCTCCAGCCTGTTTGTCCCCATCCTCATTTTTGGACTTCCTTTGGCTTCATCTCTTGCATCAAGATTTTGGAGGCGGCAGGCGGGCAGGACATCCCCGCCGGGGCTCCTCCAGAGACAGAAGCCTTAGTGCTCCAAGGACGGTTGATGCAGGCTGGGCTGGAAGCAGCCGTGCCCGGGATTTTGAGCCATACTGCAAAAAAATGACAGCCTGGGCAGCAGCAGCCAGCAGCGAGGTGATGTCCTGCCGATGTCCCGGTGATGTCCTGGCCACAAAAATCAATTGGAGCAGGGTTTGCTGCACCCCCACAGAGCCAGTGCCCAGCGCCGCCCCAGCAGCAGCAGCTGCCAGGTGGCTTTTTCTGTTATTTCTTTAACTCAGGGTCGTCCCCAAGATGCTTTTGCAATTTGTCGGTGGAAATAAGCAGCCTGGAATAAGCCTTTTTGGCAGGTGGAGGGATGGGGAGGGGGGGTGCGGAGCCCCTGAGCCCCCTGCCATCGCAGAGGGGCCGACACAGTGTCCCTGGCTCTGCTGACACCAGCGGTGATTAGATCCGCTCCTGGGCGTTGCAAATCATTCCAGCCGAGCTGCCGTTATCCCCCGAGCGCTGAGCAAGAGAAATGGCGCCTGGCCGCGCCAGGATGCAGCACCCAGCACCCGCGGCCCCGTCCTCCCCTTTTATCTCCCCTTGCAGGATTCATTACAGATGGGCAATTTTCTGTGGTATTCATTTGATCTTCTCGATGGAAATTGCTTACCAAATGGAAATCTCAAGCCGGAGGATGGGGGGAGGATGGGGGGGGGGCCTGGCCCTTGATATCAGAGTTGGAAAGCTCAAAGGTGCTGCGAGGACCAGGAGTTTCATGCGGCAGCGAGCGGGGAGGCACCGTGTGGTGGCGAGGACCAGGCACCCACAAGCCCATCTGCGAGGCAGGGAGGGGGCATGGGGAGCAGGCAGGGCTTCCCGTGGGCTCGTACTCACGATATTGGGGTGTGAGAGCCGCAGCAGGACCCCGATCTCCGTCCTCACGATCTTCTTGTCGATCTGGAAGGCAGAGCCCACATGGATTGCGTTGCCTTCGCTGCTGGCTCTGGGTCTGGCCCCCTGCCACGCAGAGACCCCTTGTGTGCACCCAGTCCCGTCCCCCCTAGCCTGCTGCACCCCCAGCCCAAACCCCAGCCCTTTTCTCCATCCAGGACCCCCCAGACCGCGGGTGCGATGCCCGGCCAACAGCCCCACGCCTGTCCTGGTGCCCCACCGGTGCCAAGGTTCTTTGGGAGCGGAGCAGACACCCCCACACACACCCTGCAGCCCCCCGCTCCCACCAACACTCACCGTCTTCTTCAGTATCTTGGCGGCGTATGGGGTGCCCGTGCCCTTCTCCTCGCAGCTGTACACCACCGAGGTGGCTCCCCTGCAGGAGGGTGGATGGTGAGCGAGGTGGTCTGGATGCGGCCAGGACAGAGTGGTGGTCCCCACTCACCCCGTACACCCCACCATGACCTTTGCCGCCACCAGACCCTGGTGCATCTTCCCCCTGGGCATCCCCCTCCCCGCATCATTTCCAGCTTTCCCGGATAAAGCCATTTTAATTAAAACTGAGTCCTGCAGGGGGTTTAAATCCTTAAGCGGCTTTCACGATGGGATGGAGCCTCCCCCTCCCCGCTCACGGCCGCAAGGACAACCTCAGCGAGGACCGCAGGGACGCTGCGAGGGTCCCCATCCCAGCTGTGTCCCTGGCAAGGCCACAGCACACGGGGCGATCCCACACCTCCCCAAAACCTCCCTGCCAGGTTAAACCGCTCCAAGTTATGAGAGGGATCCTTGCCGTTAAGCCCCCAGCAGCGTCCCTCAGCTGCCAGTGATTTTTAGATCTAGTTAATAACGTTTTCTAACCACTGGACGGTGAAATCAACCCATTGCTGCAGGCCATTACAGGGCTCGTTTGCAATTTTGTCTTCCCTGCCTGGCTCCTCGGAGCAGATTAATTCTCACCCCCGAGGAATTGGCTGCGTTTTATTGCTCTTTGGCTTTGCGGTCTTCTGGGACTGAGTTCAGGCTCTGCCTCGAGGCACACGGCATCCCCGCCTGCCCGTGCCCTTGGCCCAGGCAAGCGCCGACACCGACAGACCAGCCCCCTGTGCCCAAGGGCCATTTTTTGCACCAAAAATCTCCCCTGAGACCCAGACCAACCCGCAGCGTGGCTGCAAGTGACCCTTTGCTGCAGCCCACTGTGCTGAACGCCCTGCCGCCGGCGCTCCCCAGGGTGCTCTCGTGAAAGAGAGATTTGCTTTAAAAACGAGAGCGGATTTTGCAACTCATCCGGCTGAACTTGGGAATCGCGTTCCCATGGCAACGGCAGAGCTGGGTACCACAGGGCCTGAGGATGCTGTAGGGCCTGGGGACGCTGCAGGATGAGCGAAACCCAGCAATTCTAGACCTTGGCCGTTTTCAAAACATTTTCTTCCTTTTGCTCAACATTTTCTATGAATTTTTATTTTGCAAATAAAAAGCAATTTGGAAACAAATTGTTCAGGCCTGGAGGGGAGAGGTGGCCGTCACCACCTTCTCCAGCTCAGGACAATGAGCAAAAGGCTTCAATTTGAACCCAAAATGGCATCGCTGCTGCTGCGACTGCAACAATAACATGGTCCCAGCGGGAGAAAAAGCCATGAGCATCTCCCCTGGCTGCAGTAGCCCCCCCAGCACCCCCCCCAGCCGGGGCTCAGCTCACGGCAGGCACAGTTCCCAAATGTGCCGGGTGGTTTGCAGCCCACCAGCAGCACTCGGTGCTGCCGCTGCCTCCCTGCGCGCGGCGGACACCTGGTTATTATCCTGATTTCCCAGCCAGCCTGGGCGCGGGACCCGGCAGCCCCCAACTCCTCATCCTTCCACCCCATCGCCAGGGCTGAGTCCCAGCCCAGATCCAGCGAGATATTTTTTTTATATTTCCCCCCCCGCCCCTGACAATTTGCAGCCTGATTCCTGCTGCTAACAGGATCATTTAGAAGCCCTCGGCTCGGCGTTTAGGAGGTGCTGGGGTTGCTCCTCGGACGCGGCGCAGCCTGCTGTGCCCGTGGCACGGCACCGGCTGCCCCTCGCGCCTTCCCAATTACGGCAGCGGCTGGATTCGCGCCGGCATTCGCTACACCCCGGCCCCTCGCCCCACCGGCCCCAGCAGCCACCGCTTGCTGCTGCTTAAGGCCTCAAATAAATATCCGCAATCAACCTTGACTGCAACAGGAGATAATTGCATTTGCTTTACAGATGAACTGGAAAATATCGAACAATGGGATTTGCAGAGAGAGCCTGGACCAGCGGCGGGAGCACATGCAGCCTGCCGAGTGCCTGGGCCGGCCCGTGGGGAGGATGGTGTGAACCTGCGGTTGAGCTGGCACCTGGCTGGACACTGCCGCCCATGACCATGCTGCGATGGCCGAGAGCAGCCCTAGGGCTGCTCCGCGTCACCCCCAGGGCACGTCAGGTTGGGCCGTGCCCACTGGCACGGCAGCATGGTCCCCTCCATCCCTCTCCTGCTCCCTGTGGCTCCTAAGGCCAGGGCAGCATCCGACCTCGCAGCCCGGCACGGCGGCTCCGGCAGCATCGGCGCAGAGGGGCACTAAGCAAAAGCTGTGCTCGGCGAGGGGGCTCCAACCGCCCCACATCACACCGTGTGCCCGACACAGCCACAAGTGGATGGCTCCAAGACTGAGACCAGTTTGACTTAAACCCGGCTGCTGAAACTGGATGGACGGACGGGTGGATGGATGGACGTTTGAAAGGGGGTCCCGGGGCTCAGAGCCTGTCCCTCTGTCCTACATCTGTCTGTGCAGGGCTGCGTGCTGCTGAGCCCTGGGCTGACATTGGCCACACCTCGGTAAGAAGCCTTAAATACCTGTTTTTTACCAAAGCTGCTGTTTTTCAGGCTCAAAGCCTCCTCTGCTGACAGAAACCCTGCAGATGGCTGGGGCTGGCCCAGCCTGAACCACCACCATCAAAAACATCTGCCAGGGCTTGGCGGGCAGCACTGTCTCCTCTCTGCTGGCACAGCCCGGAGCCCCCTCAAACGGGACTGTCACACTTTCCGCACGCACGTTCCCAGCACCCCCCTGCCCTGGGGGCACTGGGACACCGGCTACCCCTTGTCACCTGCCCTGGTTGGGAGCGCTCCCAGCATGGGATGTTCTCGGGGCCAGCGCTGCCGTTTTCCTCCACGGGACATGGGAGCTGGACCTGGGCATCTCCAGGATGTGGTGTGGCACCTGGGGCACCTCCTGGGCCTGTGGGCACTTGGCAGCAGCCCTGGGCTCCCCCCGGACACTGCATCCTGAGGAGCCCCATGAGGGCTGGGGACGAGCCGAGCTGCCGCGGAGGACGGCAGTGCCGGAGCGGTGTGTGCCAGCAGCGAGGGCAAACCCACCAGGGAAGGAGGGATGGGCACTGCCTTCACGCAGGTTTAAACCACATCTCCTGGCAGCACCGGGAAGTGGCACATGGCACCCATGGGACCTGGCAAGCCGGCCCTGAATGTTCCCTGCCCATGAGGATTTACAGTAGGACCTCTAATAAATACATTGTGAGAGCCTCCGCCAAACAGCCGGTGTCTGCCAAGGCAGCTTCCATCGGTGCCACCGCACACCCCGTGGCCGTGGGAACACAGCCGGTACCCTCAGTGGAGCTTTCTGACCCAGGGGGACAAATCCAGATCTCGGAACAAATCCCTCCCCTGGGGCCGTGTCCCTTCGCTGGGGGTAGCACTACCCGTCCTTTGCAGGGGGCTGCTGCGGGAGGGACCCACTGTGGCCCCACACCGCACCAGGCTCATCCCCCACCTCCCCAAAAAGCCTTGGGCTGCTCGGGAGGAGGGGAGACGGGTCACACCACGAGCCCGTTCCTCGCCACAGGGGTGAGAAACATACAGCTCCACATGCTCGGGAAACCCAGGTCCCATCCTGCAAACCCTTAGCGAAGCGCTCCCGAAACCACTGCTGTGGTGTCACGACAGATCCTGAGCCCCCCATCCACCCCGGCTTCGTCCATCCCTCCATCCCTTCCTGTGTCCCTTCCTCTCCCCACCAGGCCAGTCCCCACCCCGACCAGGACACGCTCCCGTGCAAGGAGGGCTCC
>VYXH01001858.1:86634-98527 GCA_013397275.1 Burhinus bistriatus
AGGGCCCGGCCCCCCCCCCCCCCCCCCCCCCGCCAAAGGGTCTGGGGTGCTTTTGGGAAAGGTGCCCGCAGGAGGCCCTTCGCCCAGGCCGGAGCCCATCACCCTCATTCCCTAGGACCACCGACCCCCCAGGTGCGGGGGGGGCTCTGCGGGATGGGCATGGGATCCCCCCTGGGTGGGACAGCCCCAGATTTAAGGCGAGGAGGTGTCAGGCCCCAGGGCTGCGGGGGGGACCCCTCCTTGGGGACCTGCCATCCCTGGGGTCACGGTCAACCTCAGACTGGGGGTTTGGGTGGGTTTTTCTTATTAATGCAAAGAAGGAAAAGGAAAAAATCCCCAAGCCCAGCCCTGGCGCCCCGGGGACGCCAGCAGCAGCCGGGGATGAAGGGGCGACCATGGGGAGCACCACGATGGTCCTGCACGTGGTTGCCAACCCCCTCGGGGGCGGGGGGGGATAATGTGGTGTCTTGCACCCCCAAGGCATCGGGGGGGACGTGGTGCAGAGCAGAAGGCTGCGGAGGAGGAAAATCTGCCCTGTGGGCAGCGCCGGGCCGGCACGGTGCTCCTGCCCCAGCAACATCAGCCCTGCCGGGAGGGGGGCTCCAGCCCCGGCTCCGGCCAAACGCCCTCGGAGTGATCCCGGTTACTGGGCGAGCCCGGCCTGCCGGCTCCCAGCGCCCGGCGGTGCTCTGTATGCCAGCCAGCCGTCCCGGGTGCTCCGTATGCCAGCCAGCCATCCCCGGTGCTCTCTGTGCCAACCGTCCATCTCCAAGGCTCTCCGTGCCAGCAGTCCGTCGTCCCTGCTGCTCCCCTCGGGTGCATCCAGTTTGCTTTGCCGCTCACAGAGCCGCCCGCAGGGACAGCGGTGACATCCACGGCACGAGGAGTGGGGACAGCGTCACGCCGCCAGGCACTCAGCAGGGGCTCGTGTCCATCCGGGCACCCCATCCCTGTGGCAGGTGGGTGGCAGGGGCAGCACTGGCATTGTGACGTCCTGCTGCCGGAGCCATGACCGGGCTGGGAAGGAGTCTGCGACAACGGAGCCATCAGCACCATGGCTGGTGTCCCGTCCGTCTGTCCTGGTGAAGGCAGGGTGTCGCAGCTGCCCCGGCGAGGGGCTTGGTGGGAGGGGGCTGAGCCCAGCCCCACGTGGGTCAGTTTGCCACGGGGAAGCCCGGACTGAAACAACCCAACAAATAAAAATAAAAATCTTTTTTTTTTTTAAAAAAAAACCAAACCAAACCCAACCAACGAAACGAAGACTCTATATTTGGTCTAGAAATGTAAAAAGCCACATCCAACAAGGAGGGCCGGAGCCCAGCGAGCCGCAGTGCAGGGGCTGGGAGCTTTCGGCGTGCGCAGCCAGGATCCGTCCTGCGGGGCAGCCCCTCACCGTTCCCGGCATGGGTGGCCATGTGGGGCCAGGGACTTCACACAGCAGCAGGATTTGGGTGAGCTTCTCGCCCACAGCATCAGCCCTCCATGCCGGCGACCTCCCCGGGCACCGTCGCGCTGCCGCAGGAGCCACGGCTTGAAGGTGATTTGGGGTGGCTCCTTCCCCACGGAGCCGCTCCCCGGCACATCGGCGACGTCGACGCTACGAGGCCAGGAGCGTCCAGACGACCGGCACCACCACCAGCACGGCCGGCGGGACCCTGAGGCTGCAGCAGGAGTTGTTGCTGGTGAAAATGGGCTCCGGGGACTCGTAGAGGGAATCGTCTGTGGAAGGGGAGGGAGAGAGGGAGGCGTCAGCCGGCGGCAAATGCCCTGGCAGAGGGGAGCGATGCTCGGCACCCCGAGGGTTGGGGTCTGGATGCTGCAGCATCCCCCCCCCATCCCTCCAGTTCCTGCCCTCTAACTGGGATTAGGCAGCATTTCACCCCATCCCCTCCAGAGCCCCCCCATGCCCGAGGTTGGTGCCCTTGCACCGGGGGCATCAGCTGCGGCAGCTGGGGTGGCTCAGCAGTGGCCACGGCCGGACCAGCCCACGCCAGGCAGGGGCACGCACTCGCCAACAGCCCGGTGGTCCCACAGCCAAATCCCAACCGGGGATAGCCCAGAGCGCACCAGGGAACCCCCGCCCCCTGATCCGGTCACCTTGTCCCCCTCCTCCTGGAGGGTCCTGTGTGGCATCACCCGAAACCGGGGTCCCCCCTGTGCTGGGTGTGTGTAAACAAGGAGGTTTCAGGGACTTAGCCCAGGGCTGGACCCAACTGAGGGGTGCCCAGCGTGGGACGGCCCTCGGGGAGCCCCCGCAGCCCCCAGGGCAAAGCCCCTCGCAGCACAAAGGCGGCCCTTCCTCTCCACAAGGCATCGGTGTAATCAAATCCTGATATTATTAAAATACTGAAAAAAAATATCAGGAGAGATTTTTTTCCCCCCTATTATGCCCTAGTCCTGAACAAAACAGAATGATTTTTTACAGATGGTTTCATTATATTGGGTTTTATTTTAAAACCATGCAAATAAAAAAAAAAAAGAAAGACATCCTTTTAAATGGTGACATTTCGCAGGCACTCAGCCCGTCCCCAGGGAGAGCTGCTGCCATTTGCTAATTACACGTTAACAGGAGAAGAAAATTATTAATTTGTTTTTTTAAATGGCTGAGTTATTTGATTCGGAAAAGTAGCCACTGTGCAGAGATTATTATTATTTTTTTTTTTTCCCCCTATTGGAAACTCAGCAGTAAATGTCCACCAGGCAGGCGATGCGCCCGCTACGGTCCAGACACCACCAGGACGGCTCCGGCACGGGCTGCGGGCACCGTCCCCGTCCCCATTGGGGTGTCACTCAGGTGGGACCTGGGGCATTCCATCCTCCTCCATGGTCCCCGCTCGCCCGGGACCACCGGTCACCGAGAGCATCACCCTCGTCCCGTGGGGCAGGACGGCTCCCCCCAGGGACCCAGGGCTCCCCCCGCCTCACTTACTGGTTGGCCGGACATAAACCTTCAGCTTCAGGCAGGACTTGTCCACCGTGTTTGGGGAGGACGCGGCTGCAAAGGGGAGAGAAGGAGGGGGGAGGGAGTTAGGGGGGGCAGCTGCTCAGCCCCGGCCATGGGCATGGGGCAGGGACCCACTGCAGGGAGCACCCCAAGGGTCTGCACACGCCGTGACCCCCTGCGGCATCGCTGGGATGCCTGGGACAGGGCTGGGAGATGGGTGGCTCCATCCAGCCCCACTGCACAGGGCCAGTGAATGGGGGGGGTGTGGGTACAGTCCCCACATGGTGTCACCAACCTTAAAAGCCACCATGGGGGCTGCCCTGCCCTGGCACAGCTCCAGCGGCAAACCATGCCCGCCGAGCCCTGGCCGTTACGGCAGTGGGGAACATCCTGCAGGGACGAGCCAGGTCCATGTCCCCTCCCAGGGACACCTCAGGTAAATGCTGAAGCAGCTCGAAACACAGACCATAAGGCTCCTCCACGGAGGGTCCCGCCCCGGCATCACCTCGGGAAGAGGGAACCCGGGGGTCCCAGCACCCACCTGCTCTGGGGAGAGCCCCCCCAGAGCCAGGGGGCCACATCCTGCAGGGAGCCCAGAGGAGGGGACAGTGACTGAGCTGTCCTGCAGCATCCCCAGCACAGCAGAGCCCTCACCCCTGCCACCTGCCCCAATTTATAGTGGGAGGGAGGGCTGGGGCTGCCCCTGCCCCGTCCCAGGTGAGCCCAGTAAAGGGTCACTGATGGTCCCAGCACAGCTGGAGCTTCCCTCTGGGGACAGGGGATGATGGCTTACGTGGTTTTTGTCCCCATTGCGGAGGGCTGCGAGAGCACAGGCAGGGCTGCGCGGCTCTCCCTGACCAGGCAAAATGAGGATAAAGGCACAGAATAAAAATAATACTCATTGGGAGAGAGAAAGGGAGTAATTGCAATAATTATCTTGGTGAAAGTCCCCTCTCAATATGAGAAAATGTGATTTTTATATATATGTTTTTAAAGGAATTTAATTTTCTTTGCTCTTTTTTTTTTTTTTTGAATTAAAGAAGGGGAGAGAGCATTATTCGCAATAAAGTTTAATTTCAGCTGGAAGAAAGGGGAATTGGGATGCCGCTCGCAGAAGAGCCGGCAGCGAGGGGCCAGCCCTGCCTGGGCACCCGCTATCCCCTCCAGTGGCACCGGGCCACGACCGACCCGACCCTCTGGTGCTTAGGGAGGGAGACAGCTGGGTCCAGGGTCCCGGTACGGATGGTGGCACGGGGGCCACCCCCCTGCGGCTCCACAGGACTCGTTCAATTTATCTTTACCAAATAAAGCCGCGGAGCAGCTGCAGAGGGGCCGCCGGCTCAGTGGGGTCCCCATCCCCACACTCGGCCCCTCTCTGCACCCCAGAGCCACCCACCCACCTCCTGCACCCCAGCACCCCCCGTGATGGGGACCGTGCACCCCCGGACCCCTCGACAGTCGCATCCAACCCCTGCACCGGGGTCACCATCTCACCGGCGCCACCGGCACTCCCACGGGCGCAGCCCCGGCACAGCCACCCTGGGGAGACGCTGGGGATGCTGCAGAGCCTCCATGGGTTTTGTTTGGAGGTTTTTTTTTTTCACCCTTCCCTCTTCTTTTCCTCCCTGGCACTAAACCCCACGCGGGGAAGAAGGTCACGCGAGCTGTGCCCGGTGCCTGCCATGCCATGCTGTGCCGTGCCGTGCCAAGCTGAGCCGAGCCGAGCCGAGCCAATAAATAACGCGGGCATCCCGCAACAGCTCCATCCGCCGGCTCCATCCCCAGGGCCAGCCCGTGCCCTTGACCCGGCACCAGGAGCACGAGCGCGTCCCCGTGCCTGCGAGGTTAATGGCATTCCAATTTGCGAGCTCGAGGAGGAGGTAATTTCTTTTCTTTCATGTCTGCTAAATACGGTTCCTCAAAGAGGCATAATTTCTAATGTTCCGCATGACATGAATTCTAACCGGTTTAGCAATGATCAGCTTCACCATTTACTTCTGTGTAATCTCTCCCTAACGACATTAAAAATAAAAAAAAAATAAAAAATAAATAAAATAAAACAGGGGAGGAAAAGAGAGAGTTGTAGATGCAGTTATTTCACCAGTGACATTTTACAGGGGAAGAGGGAGAGGGGGGAAAAATGGTAATTTAATATAGATAAAAGGAACAAATTAAGTGGGCTGAAAACAGATGCTTTAGGAAAAAGAGGGAGAAATAATAAGGAAGATAAGCATGCCGGCTGGCTCCTGCGCGAGAAGAGAGGCGTCCCTGTCTCCCTGTGACACCGTCGAGTGCTTGGGGGTCACTGTTTCTCATTTATTTATTTAATTTTTTTTTCACCCTTTATTGATTGCCAGGCTCCCAGTGCCTGATCCGAGCCCCATTAGCTTATTTTTCCATGGCTCTGGCCGGCTCCTGAGGAAGCTGGTCTGGCTCCTCTCCCCCTCCTCTGCCCTGGTCCCCCGTGCCCGGTTGCTCCGGAGGCGGAAACTCAACAAGGGGCCTGATCCACTCCGCCCCGGGGGACCCCATCCTGCAACCAGCACCTGGGCACCTGCAGAAAAGTTTTCCCCGGAGCGGGTCGGCCAGCTTGGGCTTCATCTGTTGGGCAAGAGAGTGGAGCACAGTCACAGGAGAGCGCAGGAACACATGGGAGCATGCGAGAGATTGTGGGAATACACAGGAGCTGCCCAGGGCTGGCGGGGCCGTGCCTCTGCCCCGGTGCAGCACCATTCCTGGTGCCCGATGGGGCTCCCGTGGGGATGAGACCATGTCCCCAGCATCCCGGGATCCCTGGAAAGTCCTAGTCACTCTCACAGCCACGCCGTACCCATGGCCATGTCTCAGCCCCGCCGAAGGCTTTTGGCACGGAGCGTGTGCCAGCTGGGATCTCCGCCTTGAGCCGGCGATGCTGGCAGTGCTGGCACAAGGGCATGGCTGGGTTTGGGGGCTTTGCAGCGTTTTGGGTCACCAATGCAAATCGAGCTGCGGCTCAGCATCCGGGTCCGGTCTGCACCACGGGGAGATGTTGGGGACGTCCCCGGAATGCGCTCGTCAGACCCCCCGGCACCCCTCCCCGCCGGCCCCTACTCACAGATGTAGTAGTACTCGTGGCCAGGTCTGAACTCGAAGCCCAGCGAGAAGGGGGTGAAGAGCTGGAACTTCTCCGAAAACTTGAGGGGCCCGTTGGGGGAGCTGGGCCGGTTGCACTCCCAGCGCTTGAAGCCCTTCTGCCGGTGGTCGCAGGACGCGTGCCCCTCGTAGTTGACCATGTAGAGGATGTAGCGCTCCATCCGCTCGGGCAGCGGCTCCTCGTAGTGCGGGCAGTAGATGTCCAGGTAGTCGTTGATGCTCACCTCCACCGTGTAGTCCCCGCGGTGAAACCTACGGGAGAAGCCGGCGTCAGCGGGACCGAATTTCACCGGATCCTACCATTGGGATGCCGGTGGCTCCAGGAACGCTGAAACCTTGGTTTGACCACAACCGAGGGCCGGATCCAGCTCAGTCTTGCACCGCTCTCCTCTCCCCATCGCCCCCTCCCAGGCATCCCAGTTCCCGCCCTCCCCAACACCCCCCTTAACCCACAAGATTAACCCAGAGCCTCTTTGTTTTACGCCCGATAGACCGGCACCGCTTGGTAGTAAATCACAAAAAAATCATTATTCACGGCGATACCGTCGGCGCATTGGCATCGCTGCAGCTGTGCGCCGCAATCCCAGTGTAATTTGCCTTTCTGGCACTGATTATCTGAGAGATTAAGGGATTAGCAGCGCTGGGGAATGCTGCAGTGCCTGCTGGCAGCCGCCCCCCCACCCCGGCTCCTTGGAGCGACCCCTGCGACCCTCCATCCCCAAACTGCACCCCGTGGGGGGGACGTTGCAGACCCCTGGGCACTACCGGCACTGCTGGCACCGCAACTGGTGAAGCTCGCCGGCCAAAGTCGCCAGGTCCCCCAGGAGCCAACCTGGCAGCTTGGCTTTCCCCCCGCCCCGGGCCATGTCCAGCCCGTTTTCTTTGCTAATTAATTGGAGGCTCCTGCGGCACGGCGCTCCCTCCAGCAGAAAGCCCCCCGCCTCGGCACCACCAGGGACGGGGATGCCCCATGGCTCCAGCGCCACCGCTCCCGGATGCCGAGAAGCAGCTCCGCCTGTATTCTGGCAGCTCGGCCCTGGGGTGGTCAGCAGCTGGACGGGTCAGCGAAGGGCCTGAGTGGGATGGGGACGGTGGCTACGGCCCCCCCCCGCTACCCCAAAGCAGCCTGAGGGCTCCCTGACCCCCCCTGCGCCCACCTGAGTCTCCAGCAGGGCTGAGGCTGGCTCAAACTCATCACACAGGACGCCCCAAGCACACATCCCTGCATCCCCCCGGGCGGCCGAGCGCGGCCGGGGCAGACGGGGATGGCAGTGCATGGCTGGTGGTGGCGGAGGGTGACCCAAAAGGCATCCAGCACCCCAAATTGGGAAAGGGGGGGGACTGAAGATGGGAGGTGGGGCGCTGGTCCTCCAGCCTCGCCGGAGCAGCCGAGCGGCAGCGTCCAGCCCCCATCCGGCTCATTACCTGCTTCATAAGCACTCTGATCACACAGGGAAATACACTAATTAAGGAGAAGGGTTTTTCTCTCTCTCTCTCTCTCCTTCTCTCTCCTTTCCCGAGTCAGTTGTGCCAACCCTGCCCCTGGCAAGGTAACATTTTAAAATGTAAAATTAATACAAAGGGCCGAGATTTACTGGGAAACAATTTTCAAACGCATACAAAACAATACAAAAAAATTAAAAAAAAAAAAAAAAATCCTCTTCTCTCTGCCTTTTATTTAAAAAAATTATTTATTCTAATGATTGCTATTAAAGTCCAAGCAAAGGCGATTGTAACAGGAGGGCCTGAGCTTATCAGGGGAATAATAACAATAATTATATTTTTTGAAAAAAAAAAATTTTTTTTTAAAAAAAAAAAAAAAAAAAAAAAAAAAAATCAACTAACTCTAAGGGCCTTCTCCAGACTGACAAATTGCTGAATTAAAGCTGATTAGCTGTGATAAATGGCACAGATGGAGACGGGCGCTGGCGGGGCCTGCGGGGAGGGGTCACCCTGTGCTGGGAGGGACGGTGGGTGCTGGGGAGCCATGGGGACCCCCGGCACGGTGCACCCCAGCCTGCGGTGAGTCCTGGGTTCCCCCTGGCCCCACCGAACATGGGAGAAACCCCCGTGCCCCCCGGCCCCCCCACCTGATGCCCCTTGGTGTCCCTGTCCCCACCACCCGTGAGCCCACCTTCCCGCCCAGCCCTGCGCTTTTGGGGTCACAAGGCACAAAGTCAGGATTAAAGCTAAGAACAGGTTTGGGGGGGATGGACGTGGGGTGGGGGGCTCCAGCCTTGGACGTGCTCGCAGTCCCTCCAGCCGGCCACCCCCCCAGCAGGGCTGGCTGAGGAATGGTGGCACCCGCCACACTGGGCTGCGGGGCCAGTGTTCCCATCCCCATCCCATCCCCGTCCCCATCCCTGTCCCAGTCCCTGTCTCCATCCTATCCTCTTCCCCATCCTCGTGCCACCCCCATCCCTGCCCCTATCCCCATCCCATTCCCATCCCGGGGACAGCACAAGGCGTTAGTTGGTCCCGGTGGACGCTGTGCCGGAGTCCAGGACAGGGCTGGACAGGGGGTGTCCCTGCCATCACACCGCAGCCGCGGCCCCTGCGGCACAGGTGGACGCCGGTGGGACGGGATAGGCATGGGATGTCCCCATCTGCTATCGCGGGACATCCACACCGCAGCCCGGATCCTCCCATGTCCCCTTGAGTGCCGGGCGGGCACCGGGGCTGCCACCCCCAGGGCCACGCGTCCCCAGGCGCCACGTGACTTTGTCTCAGCTCTGTCCTGGCTTTTCCTTGAATCTTTACTTACGTCTCCGTTCCCCCAGCTGATTCACCCCCTCCTATAAATATTACATTTCTGCCTGATCAAATATTCCCTCCCGGCAGCTCTGCCGCACGCTGCGACACGTGTGATCCGGGGGCCCAGAAGCAGCCGCTTGGCGGGAGCGTGGCCGTGCCGTGGCACCGGGCGCCGCTGCCCCGGCACACCGGGCAAAGCCCAGCACAGGCGGCTCCAGGGAGGAGGGAAGGGGCTTATTTGGAGGTGCCCTGGGGATGCCCTCAGGAGGGGGATGCGGGGATGGGGGTCTGTGCCACTACTCTGGGCACGGGGCACCCCACGGTTGGGCAGAGCACCCAGTGCAGGGATGGCAGCTCACAGAGCCGCTCTGTCCTCGTCCTGTCCCATCCTGGGTACTGGCCATCCGGAGCCACTACCAACCTCTGCTCAGTGTGGGACCAGAGCTGCCGCCACCTCATCCCAGTTGGCTTTACACCCCTCCGGCACCGTTGGGCTGATAACCGCACCGACAGCCCGGATTTGGGGGTTATCGGGACGTGCCCGCATAACGGGATGCTCCAGCACTCACACTGAGCCCCTGTCCCTCCGGCAGTAACCGTTTGCAGCCAACTCTGGCGGAGCAGCCGGCTCTGCGATGCCGCCGGGACCCCAGCACCGGAGCAGCAGGGATGGATCTGGCACACACCACCCCAAAAGCTGCCCCCAAGGAGCGTCGCCCGTGCAGAGCCGAGCACCGGCCGGCGCCACGGCAGGCGCAGGGTGCACCTCGGCGTGGAGCAGCCGAGCGCGCGGGGGAGCGGAGCTGGTGCTCGGCCACGCTCAGATAACCGAATTTGCTCACAGAGGCGCGTGGTGGAGGCTCACGCCGAGCCAGCCCCGCGCGCACGCACGGAGCCGTCTGTTAATTTGTTATCGTTTAAGTCATTCAGTTCGCAAAATGTCAACAGCATTTTAAAAACCCGCCACCTGGAAAGCACGCTGTCGCCCCGTGTAATACCCGCAGCAGGGCTGCCAGGCCGCGCTAATTAAAATGAGTGGGATTTGAACTGTCTAAACGAGGCACATCGCTAATTCATCTGCTTCAAAATAGAAAAAATAAAACGCGCCTTTCGGCGGGGCAGGGAAGGGCGAGCGGTCGGGGCTGAGCCGGCTGCCAGCGGTCGCTCTCCTGCTGCCGGGGTTCAGCGCGCTCCCCGCGAGCAGCGGCGCATTTGCAGGAGCTGCAGCTTTGCAAACCCCGGCGGGGGGCTGTCGGGAGCTGCAGCAGGCGCCCGGGCAGAGCCCTGCGCCTGGCACGCACCGCTCCAGTCTGGCACGCACCGCTCCAGTCTGGCACGCACCGCTTGGGCTGCCACACATGGCAGTCCCTGCACCCTTGTCTTGGACACGCGTGTGGTTTCCGCTCCCCACAGGTGCCAGCCCAGGGCGAGCGGGACAAGGAGCCTTGTCCTCGCCTCCCCTGAGCCCTCGAGTCCCTGAGACTTGGGGACACCGGCTCAGGGCAAATCCCCGGCTCTTTGGCCCACTGGGAATTGTAGTAAGCGAGAGGAGAGATCCCCTTTGGCACACCAACAAATGCCGACTCACGTTTTCAAGCCAAATGAAAAGCTCAGCTTTGAGGAAATCCAGGTTTCTGCTATTCCGCCTGGAAAGGCGCAGCCTCGGCCCCTCTCAGCAGCAGGGACCCCGTGTCCCCCCAGCTGCGGAGCCAGGGCAGGTCCCCCCACCGCAGTGCTGGGGCTGCGGTGGCAGCCGGGTGATTCTCCATCCAGCAGCTACGGGGTCATTACCGTCCTCTCAGCAGCTCCCGCTTAAATGCTCGGGAAAATAGAAACCATGGGTGTGCTCCGGACGACATGCCGGCAGCAGGGCTGCGCCCCAGCGCTCACCGTGGCCGACCGGGTGCCAACAGCCGTGCCCACCACGCTGCGCCTCTGTGACCTGCTCATGTCCAGCACGAAGCGGCCCCTCACCATGGGATGGCTTTGCTGGGAGAGGCTGGGGGTTGCCCTGCTCCCCGGCCAGCCCCTGCCCCACGCGGGAGAGCTCAGCAGGGACGGGGCGGTTTCGCCCATGGGGGTGGGCGCCCACCCCACGCGCAGGGCTGGCGGCAGCTTCGGCTGCCTTGTCTTCATGCCCTGCGATGCATGGAAAAATAAAAGGGGAGAGCACCAAGCTGCATGGGGCTGGTGGGGTGCTTGGGACAGACACCGGATTGACGCCTTGGCCAGGGTGATGCACACCATGGGACAGGGTTGATGCCATCACCAGGCCTGATGGCACGGGATGGGGCTGATGCCATCACCGGGGCTGATGCCACCACCAGAGATGATGCCATGCGATGGGGCCGATGCCATGGGATGGTGTTGATGCCATGGGATGGTGTTGATGCCATGACCGGGGCCGATGCCATTGGGATGAGCGAGGATGATGCCATCGCTGGGGCCGATGCCATGGGATGGGGCTGATCCCATCACAGGGGCTGATGCCATGGGATGGGGCTGACGCCATCCCTGGGGCCGACGCCATCCCTAGGGCCAATGTCCTGGACCAGGGGTGATGCCATGGGATGGGGCTGATGCAACCACTGGGGATGATGCCATCACTGGGGCTGATGCCATGGGATGGTGTTGATGCCATGACCGGGGCTGATGCCATTGGGATGAGCGAGGATGATGCCATCACTGGGGCCGATGCCATGGGACGGGGCCGATGCCATCACCGGGGCCAATACCACAGTCCACCGCCGCCACCGGAGCCCCGCCGGCGGGCACAGAGCTCGCCCACCGCCAAAGGGGTTAACACGGGAGCTCTGTTTTTCCCTGACAGAGACGGATGGCGCAGCCTCCCCGCCTCACCCCGGCGGGATGTTACACTTGACAATTGACTACTCGCAGCTTTCAGCTCTGTCAGCTACCATTAAGGCTGGGATCCTGGCTAATTGGGTGCTTCATTAGGGGCATTCGTTACTGTTAGCGCTGCCTGACAGCCCAGCCTGCTCTGCCGGCAGGGCAGGGGACAGGCAGGTTGCTCGGTGGACTCGTGGCCCCTCCGCTGCCCCC
>VYXH01001858.1:109368-126345 GCA_013397275.1 Burhinus bistriatus
GGCCGGGGTGGGCGCCGCGCCCGGGGGGGGGGGGGGGGGGGGGGGGGGGGCAGCGGGGCTCACGGTTGACTCTTTAACCTTGCAACACTTTAATTCGCAGGAAATTTCACGCGAGCGGCGGGAGCGATTTCTGAGCGTGTTTGCCGGCGAGCGCGGCCGTGGTAATTTGATCGGCAGGAGCCGGGGAGAGCGCTGGCCCCGCAATCACTGCGAAAACGCCGACGAGGTGGAAATCGGCCGCCCGACGCGCCACCAGCACCCAGCGGGACGCCACGGCGGGGCCAGGCGGGTGCTCGGAGGTGGANGGGGCAGGGGGAGGTTGGGGTACGTGGGGGTAAGGTTGGGCTTTGGAACCCCCCTGTGTCCCGTCATCCTTCCCACGGCACACTGTCCCCAAAAAGGGCACCCCAAAACTAGACAGCCCCCCTAAGCAAGAAGGAAGGTGCCAGTTCAGAGGCGCACACAGAGCGTGCCGGGGAGAGGGCATCGGCAGAGCCGGGACGGCGGGATGGAGCCCGCTTTGGCAGTGCCGGCGGGTGGGTGCTGCGCTGCGGCAGCAGATGTTGGCTGCGCCGGCGGAGAGCACTTTAAGCGCCAGCCGCTGCGACCGCAGCCCCAGAGCGCTGTGCGCCAAGGAGCTGATAACTGGATGATGGGTCTGTGTTAATGGAGAAAATCCATTTAGGTTCACTCGATACTCTCCCACAGGCTTTCATTACACCTCGGGGGTCCGCGGTGCGCGGGGCCCTGATACGGCCAAGCTGCGAGCCCAGATGACATCTCTGCCGTTGATCTGCCTGGCGGCGGAGGCGCTGGTGGGACGCGGGGAGGGATGCGGGGAGGGATGCGGGGAGGGATGCGTGCACGAGAGCTTCAGCCCTGAGCTCGTGGCCGCAGGTGGCGAGAGCAACACCAGCATCCCGCTGCCCGCAGCCCTGCGAGGGACAGGCAGCAGCAGGCAGGGACAAACCCCAGGGGTGCAGTGGGGACCCTGTCCCGGAGCAGCCCCCGGGGACCCCAGCCCAGCTCGGTGCTGCGGTGCGGGCAGGGCAGCGGGTGCGGGCAGGCGCAGGGACCCCCGGGACGGCCGGCAGCGGGGAGGCACGCTCGGGCCGGCCCCCCGCAACGGAAAAAGCGACGGAGCCGTGAAAAGAAGTAAAATAATTATCGGGAGCTCCCAGCTCGGCCTCCCCGCCTGGTGCTTTCTGTTTAAGGCTAGTTAATAGCTAGTGTTCTCTGGTTAGGCCTGAATGACATTTCCAGAGTTATAATAACTGAGCTATTACTTGCCGTATTGATGCATTCCCCCTGCCGGCAGCCGGCTCATCCCGCGCCGTGCCGCCCGGCCGCCGAAAGCTCCTTTAGTCAATAGCACTTCTATTTTTCATTACTCCCTGGAAATGTGGCTCTTGGAAGCTCATCCGTCATTCAATTACGCCCTGGTTCAGTCCTATCATACACGTGTCATAAAGTTCCTCAGATCTGAACTGCTGTTAATTTTCTGCGCCATCCCAAGGGGATGCCCGGGACGTGCCTGGAAAGCAACCAGGCAGCCGAGGGCATGCCGGGTACGGGCGCATCGGGGAGCGGGGGCTGCGGCAGTGCCGTGGGGTGCCCGGGTGCGGAGGGTTCTTTGCCGGCCAGCTCAGGGAGGAGCTCGGACGTTGTCCCCTCCCTGAGAGGCAGCAGCGGGACCGGCAGCGCACGACCTTGGCAGCGCAGGCAATTTATTCCTCCGGCTGGTTTATTCTTCTATCAGGTGTTGGTTTAACAGGGTGAGCTCCCCCCCTTCCCCTTCCCCTTTAATCCTATCGGCATCTGTGTTCAGCACGTCCGTACACAGAATAATCACCTGCCTGGCAGATTTGTCACTTCACCAGATGTAATCGGGGAACTTTTTTCTTTTTTTTTCCTTCTGAAACCCTCCTTATTTTCTGTTTCTTGGAAGCTGCAGCTCCCGGGCAGGCGGCTGTCGCAGGCAGTACCTGCTCCAGGTCATTCCTCCCCTAACCCAAGGGTTTGCCTTGTTTGGCTTCGCTCTCCGGCTGCGCTTTGGCCGAAGGAAGCGGGGAGGATGGCGGGGCAGCGGCACCAAGGGTGGATGTCAAACGCCGTGCCACGCTGCTCCCTCCGTCCTCTGCTGCGCTCCTGGCCGGGCACAAACCTGCGAGCCGGGGTGGGAAAATGGGCACAGGATGAGGCTGGGGAACGGCTGGGGGGTGCTGGGCCAGGGGTCTCGGTCCAGACAACCCCCAGGTCCCCTCTGGTCCCTGGGGTTGCCGCTTGGCGAGCTGCCGGAGAAGGGTCGGGCGCTGTGCACTGCCCTCGGGGCACCGGCTGCCGGGCACACCACGGGCACCGGGCACCGGGATGGGACAGTGCAGGGCAGCGGGAGGCACGCATGCTGATGCGGGGGCACTCGCCATCTCCAGGGGATTGCAAAGGTTGCTCAAACATGGAGGAACCGCAGGCAGCCCTGCCCGACGTGTCCCTGCACGGATGACAAGGACCTGAGGGTCCTTCATGGGCTTAAAAATTCAAGCCCTGAGAGGCACGTTCATCCCGCTCCCCTCCACAAAACCCCCAGGGCATCATTCCCCCTGCTTCCCCACGCTCCCGCACCCTGCGGTGCTTGTGGCCGTCTCCCAGCCGGGGCTCCCCGTGTTATTCTGTCCCCATGGCCGAGCCGGGGGTCCCATCCAGCCCCCACATCACCGCCTGGGTGGCCTCGGCCACGCCGCTCCGTCTCGCGTGCCTGCCAGCAGAAGGACAATGACTTCCCACGTCCTGTTCCTCGGCACGCTGGTCCCCGCGGGGGCCTCCCACGGGCTGTTTTCCCTAAGCCGGGATGGACACACGCCTGGGTGTTTGGAAACGCCGCATGTCACTTGTCAGCGCCTGGGACAGCCGCACGGTGCCCCCGGCCACGCTCCTCCCCGGCCTCTTCCCACTCTCGGGGCAGCTCCGGCCACACCAACAGTCTCCAAAGTGCTTTATACACAAACGTTCCCCGTCAGGAGGAGGATGCTGCTGCTGTGCCGCCGGCGCCAACCCCGGCCACAGGGTTGCCACAAGGCTCTCGCAGCCCCCGGGACCATCGCCAGCCCCTCAGCCCTGCTGGACAGAGTCTCTGATCCGGGAAACTGAGGCACGGAGGGGTCTGTGCACGCTCGGGGTGAGATGTGGGCGCTTGGCAGCTCCCAAAGCCTCGGCATGCCGGCAAGCTGCCGGGACATCCCCATCCAGGGGACCCTCCCCAGTGGCTCCAGCCCCGCTCGGCGGCTCGGGGCAGTGGTGGTGCTGGGTGGGCACCTCCTCTCAGCCTGGCATTTCCCCCACTCCCCTTCCAGCTCACCACCGAGACTCATGCTTCACTCCGGGGCACAGCTAATGACTGGCCTAATTGATCTCTGCTCCTCGCCGGGAGATCGATGCCGAAACCCGCTCAAGGCTCTGCAAAAAGCCATTTCTCCCTGCCTGCCCAGCCGGGCAGCACCGCCCCTCGTCCGCAGGGAAGCGCCCATTGATCAGGGCAAGGATCGATCGGGTGGAGAAGAGGATGGAGGGGAGGGCGGCCACCCCTGCGGAGGGGACCAGGGGGGAGCAGACCCCTGGGAAGACTTTGCTCCCGCTTGGTCCAACCCCGAGGCACCGCAGGCGAAGTCAGTGACCGTGCCTGGGGCTGGGGTGACCCTCCCGGCCACGCCGACGGCGTCTCCCGATCTTCCCAAGCCTCTCCCCAGCAGCAGGCAGCTGCCAGGCTCCTCCTGCACAAGGACGTGCTTCTGCCACTGCTGATGGCAACCGGCACGGCCAGCGCCGGTTGTGCTAGCCCGCGGCACACGCACGCAGTAACAGTCGCAACCACCCGTCCCGCAACACATCGCGCTTTGCTGGGTTTGCCCATTGTGGCTTCATTGCCCCCCTCCCCAAAATCCCAGTGCAACCCCCATGCATTGCCGGAACAAAGCGATGTTCACATCACGACCCGTCCGGAGGTGCCACGGCCCAACCCGGCATACGCCGGGAGCCGGATGGATGGGAGGGCAGAGCCTGGTCCGGCACAGCTCTGCCCATGCCTCGCTGCAGCCTAGCACCTCCACACCACCGGGCTCGGCTCGTGCCTCCGGCTCCTCTCCGGCACAGCCTGGCTCTGCCGGTGAGCACCGCAGGCTGTGCCCGGGGCAGTGCGGCTCCTCGGGGAGCAGAAGCAATCGATGCGCGGTGACCAGAGATACAGAAGGTTTTACCGACTCACCGGTACGGTGGTGCCTGAGCCACACTCACCGGGCGAGGGGCTGCCACCAGCACCCCGGCAGCCGGAGCTCCCCCTGCACCCAGCGGGTCCCAGGTGCGGGACACGGGGAAGCCCCTCACCCCATCCAAGGAGCCGGGTGAGCCCGGGGTGCAGGCGGCAGCGAGGGGGGCTCCTCTCTGGCACCTCCGCCACCGCAGGAGGCTGGAGGGGAGTGGGGACCCCGGCCCCCGGGGGCAGGGGAGGGGGCGAGCACCCATGGCAGGGGGCCTGTGGTCGACTTCACCAGCCCGAGGGGAGGTCACAGGGCCGACAGAACCACGCTTGGTTCTTTGCCTGGCTCTTCCCCCTCCCTTATTCCTTCCCCTCGTGTTCCCCTGGCTGAATTTGACCTAATTTGGCGAGATGGGCCCGGGGTCTCCACTTCTCAGGGCACAACGGCCCCCCCACCCCTCCCCGCACCTTTCACTGGGGTTTAAGCCTTTTCGCTTTCTCCATTCACTCCAAGACTAATCAGATTAAAGCCCTGCCCGGGGGGGGTGTGGGGGGGCTCCCCCTCCCTCCCTCGCCCCGCTTCACCCCCTCATCCCTCGGCAGGTTTCGGTGGCCAATGTCGAGGTCCGGGCACCGCCATGCCAGGGGCCGGCGGTGACACCGGGTCACCGAAGTGCCCCCGGGAAGGGCGCAGGGTGGGGGGGCTGCCGGGACAGAGGGAGCGACGGGGGGATGAAGGCAGCG
This sequence comes from Burhinus bistriatus, assembly GCA_013397275.1. Classification (NCBI taxonomy): domain Eukaryota; kingdom Metazoa; phylum Chordata; class Aves; order Charadriiformes; family Burhinidae; genus Burhinus; species Burhinus bistriatus. Next base: position 114,362 of record VYXH01001858.1, read on the forward strand.
GGGCGGCAGCAGCAGCTCTCCCCGCCGAAGCCGTTCAGCTCTTTGGGGAATCCCTCTCCCATCTCAGCCATGCCTCACAGTTCAAGTCAGGCTACGGCAGCGTCTAAGAACAGAAGAAATTTAGGAAAAAGGGTATTTTTTTATTTTTTCCCTTCTTTTCGCCCAGCAGCCGCCTGTGCCAGCGCTGTTCCACGCCAGCTGCCCTTCACCAAGGACCGGGGAGCGTGATGGGTGCCTGCCTGCGGGCAGCGATGGATGAAGCCGGACCCCGACTGCGGCCACCCCTCGCCAGCCTGGCTCCGGCTCCAGAGCTCCCCCAGGATGCACACGAGACCTGGAACCGATGCCCAGGTACCGGGGACAGCAGCAGCACCCGCGCCCCATCCCCGTCCCCCAGGACCCCCTGCTCCCCCGGCAGCACCCGCAGCCCAGCATCGCTCCTCAGCAGCTGTGGAAAGGGCGTAATTCCCCACCAGAAACTTTCCGGCTCCATCCCACTCTCCTCCCCACGTGCTCCAGCCCCTCCCAGCCCCAAAAGCACCAACCGCTCCCCCCAAAACCTTAAAAATTGATTTCAATTCACTTTGGCCCAGCTCTGCACGCAAATGCATTCGACACGGGCACTCTCCCCCAGCCAGGATTGTATGCAAAGGCAGTTAGGGGTCAATGAATAATTCATACTCCGCTGTCTTTCAGAATTATACTGTGGAAAAATAAATCTGAGACTATATAAAAAAAAAAAAAAAAAAAAAAAAGAGAAAAAAAAAAAAAAANNAAAAAAAAAAAAAAAAAAAAAAAAAAAAAGAGAGAGAGAGAAAGAAAAAAGAGGCTGGGGGGTGCGGGGAGAGAGCTCTCGCCCCTTCGCCCCCTTGGCCAAACTCGGCCGCCGGGATGAAAGCGTCGGCATCTCTTCTTCCATTGAGCAACTCGACATTCAGGTCTGTGCGGAAACCACCTAAAATCCTTCCTGTGCTTTGTTCTGCTGCCTTTTCACCCGAGTCTCACGGAGATTGGGAGAGGGCGGCGGGGAGGGNATGGACTCTGCAAGGCCAGGGAGGAGGAGGGAGGCTCTGCCCCAGCTTGGAGGGGTTCCAGGGGGGGCGGGCTGGGTTTTGGGGTGCTCACACCCCCCCACGCCCAGAGCACCAGTGCCCGGCGTGGGACCAGCTGGTGGGAGCCCCATCGGCCGCATCCTTCCCCCTGGCTGGTGGGGGCCACGTGCTCGCCGCACGATGTGCTAACGGGGAGGAAAGGAAGCGGGAGTCCCTTTAATTTGGCTATTTAAAAATAAAGAAATAACACAGGCTTTGAAAGCCCGGAGGGGTCCCAGTGGAGAGACCTCCATCTCCCCCTTCAAAGGCCGCCTCTGCTTTCTTCCCCCCGTTAGCAGCACACAAAGGTGCACGAGCACTTTCGTCTCTGTGGAAAGACCTTTTTAATTGGTTCCAGGCAGAAGGTTAAAATCTCTCCCCTTCCCTGCGCGCTTTCCTAAGAGGGGAAAGGAAGGGGGAAAAGAAAAAAAAAACCAAAAAACAGGGAAAAAAAAAAAAACCCAAACCAAAAAAAGAGGCAGAGGGGAGGGAGTGGGAGGAAGGTTTGTATCAAGGCAAGGCAGCTCTGCCCGGCGGGGGGACACCCGGGACCAACGTCCACCTGCGGGGTCCCGGGTGGCCGAGGGTGACGGGGATCCCTGGCGAGAGCAGGGACGGCTGAGGGGGCTGTGCCGGGGCAGCGAGGGTTGGTGCCGGGCTCTGGAGCAGGAGATGCTCGCAGAGAAAAGAGAGATGGTGGGTGCTCCCGTGGGAACGCAGGTTTCCAAGGTTTCTGCAGGGATTATTCCCAAAACGAGCAGGTGGAGAGGTGCCGCCTGGGGCCTCCCCGCGGGGAGAGCAGGAGGGTGCACAAGGGGCTGCTCCGACCTCCGCTGCTCTCCCCAGGCTGCACAGCACCCTGGGCACATCCCCATCCAACCCCGACCCCAGCGAGGAACGCGGTGGCCCCACGACGCCATCCCCGAGCATCACGCCTGGCACCCCAGCCCCTCGTCGCTCCCCCCGTCCCTGTCCCCACCCCGCAGGAGCCGCCATCCTCCCGGCACTTGGGTTTCCTTTCACGGAAGGGGGAGCTGAGAAAAACGCATCAATTATTGAGCCGGGGCGCCGCGAGCCCGACGTGTCCCCCTTGCTAATGCCGCTCAGGTAGAGCCGCGCGGAGCCGCAGTCAGACACCTCCTAACACGATTAGCTGCAGGGCTCTTCCAGCGCGCTTCAAGGTCAATTTTTCCGAGGCTGACAAAAGGCACGGGCGGGCAGAGGCTCCCCCCGCCACGGCCCAGGATGGGGTGGCAGGACACTAGGGATGGGCACCGGTAGCCCTGAGTGATGCCAGCCGGCCAAGGGGACATCCAGGGCAGGATGTCGGGGCTCAGGGTGGGATGGGGACACGGTGGGGCTCCTGGTGGGATGCGACACGGCATGGCTCCCAGCTACGGGACGGGTCCCTCAACAGCAAAGTGACTCCTGTCACGCCGTGCGGGAGGAGCGGGTCCGGCCCAGCCGCCTGCACACGGAGCAGCAATTGGATCCAGATGTTTCCCCCAGCAGCCGGAAACCACTTCCCCCATCTGGAAAGTGTTCGGCAGCCCCTCCCACCGCCCCGCACTGGTTTTGGTGGGGACGGGCAGAGTGGGTGAGCCCTGCCAGCACGGCTGTGCCACCGGTGCCGGGGCAGGGGCAGGGATCTACCCTGGCACGGTGAGGCCAGGCAAAGGGATGAGGCAGTTCGGCAGGGCACAGTCGCGGCAATGCCAGCTCTGCCATGGCGCTCCTGTACTTGAGGTTTCAGTACTTGCATTAATGGGACCTCTGCTCTGGCTGCACATCCAGCCCCTCCAGCGGCCACGCTCCATGCCCGGCTCATCCGCATGTGCCTCCCAAAATCACCCTGGTCTCGTGCGTGGCGAAGGACGGAGCTGCAGCAGCAAGTGGGGAGGACACCGTCCCCTCCACCACCACCGTCTGCTCCCACGCAGCCAAAGGAAATCAGGAGATGGGCACGCAGGGCTCATCGAAGGGGCAGGAGCCCACTGATGGCTGGCGCGGGGGCCGGGACGAAGCCCCTGCGGAGCTGCTCTGCTGGAGGTGAGCCACCTCCTGGCCCCAGAGCTTCCTCCTCTGCAGACACAGTGTCACCCCACAGGTTTCCTCCAACGCGGCCACACGAGCATCCTCCGCCCTGTGGCAGAAGCAGGGCTGGGTGCCCACCAGGCATGGGTGCCCCCCGTGCCAGGCAGATGGTAGCAAAGCCAAAAAAAAACCAAAACAACCCTAAACCTCCGTCTGGGAGGACCCAGCTCCAAACTCTGGGTGCGAGTGGGTTGGGAAAGGGCTGGCAGGCGGCTCCAGGCAATGCTGGATGCAGGTCACCGCCAAAGCCGCTCCCGAGAGGGCTCCTGAAGGACACCAGGAACCACGAGTCCCTGTCTCCCCGCCAGGTTGCATCCTGCTTTGGGGTGGGGTGGGTGCCCAGGGCAGCAGGTCCCCGCACGGAACAGGGACGTGGCTTTCCGGCCCCTCCGACCTCAGAGCAGAGTGAGGAAAACCACAAGAAAACCTCAGAAATCCATCTGAAGTGCCAGAACCTGGATTCACCCACTCTCACGTTATTTAAAGCCCACTGCAGCTTCCAAGTCCTGCAATGATGCGAGAATCTCAATTACCATTAAAAGAATGCGTTTCTGCTCTTTGCATTATGGAGAAAAGCCTGAAAACCAGCCCCTGGGGATTAAACAACTCTAGAAAGAGGAAAAATAAAAAATTCATGTAATTTATATTATTTAAAACCTGGCAGTTAGCAAACCGGTCTCTTGACTGGAGGGAACTGGAGCCCTTCACACCTTGCGGAAGGCAGGGAGATTATCAGGGCTGGAACCCACAATCCCAGTGCCGTGGCCACACGGAGCCCAGTGCCACCCCCTCCGCACCCTGCGTTGGTCTGACGGCAGGATCTGGTGTTAAATGGGTTTTTAAACACCTCTGAGCTTGTGGGATGCAGCACGCTGCAGAAGGACAGCGTGTTATTTTTATCATTGCATTAGTTCCAGTTTAATTGCCGGGATGTTATTAACGGCACGGAGCAGGGTCCAGGCAGCGGGGATGCTGCTGTCAGTCTGTCCTGCCTCAAACCCCCCTGGGCACCCTCGGTGGAGCGGGGTCTGAGACCCAGCACGCTCGCTGCACGCCAGCACGTGCCTCTCCTCGCACCGCTGCAGCTCCGCGTTGCGTTTGGTGACAACCAGGGACAGGAGCCATCGACCAGCACCGGAGCTTCCCGACTCATCCTCTCCCACCTCCTCCAGCCCTGACACTCCTTCTCCTCCGCTCCATTCAGCAGTGCCTGGCAGCAGGACGGTGGCTCCCCCCAGTCCTCCCTCCTCTTCCTCGCTCCACCGCAGGTCCCAGTCCCCTCCAGTGCTCTGCAACCGGTGATGCTCCCACCGGCACCGATTCTCCAGCCCCGTAGCTCCATCGCACCCCATCAGCCCACCCGCCCGGGACCACGCCGTCCTCCCGCAGTCTTCCTCGCACCAGCCCCTCTTGGAAATCGCACATCTCCGACACGGCAAAAAGCCCCTGGTTTGCACCAGCGCCGGCAGCTGAGCTCCCTCGGCTCATCAGGAGCTGGGAAACGCACTCAGCTCTCGCCTTGGCCGCTCCCATGCAGGAAACCTCCCACCAGCGAGGGTCCAGGGATGCCCGATACCCTCCCAGCACCGGAGCTGAGCTGATCCCGGGTTTCACACCCGACACCTCAAAGGGCCCCTGGGGATGCTGTCACAGGGACCCCTCCGCCGTCACCATCCCCGGCAGCTCCGTCCCCACAGCTCCCAGCGGCGGAGCAGGAGGGAGGCAGGAGCGCATGGCAGAGCCGAGCTGCTGCTGAGAAATCATCTCGGAGGAAACAAAACCTGCCAGTCAGCGATCTGACTAATGGCATACGGGAATTAAGATACCAGAAAATGCCCTCCCGCGCCTGCCAGCAGCTTCCCAGGCAGGTGTGTTCGCAACAGCTTGTTTTCACCGGGAAAGCCGGGTGCGTGCCGGCGCAGCGCTGATGCCGTGTGCTCAGCGCTTCGGCTCCCACCTCTCCCAGTACAGCAGCCCTGACCCCTCCTGGGACCCAGCCACCCTCCCGGCTGGTCCCTGCAGCCCTGCTCCAGGTCCAGCAGCCCCCCCCGAGATGCCGGACGGGATCGGGGCTGGGCCGTGGGATTTGCTGGGGGCAGTTTCTCACAGCGCAGGTGGGGACAGGAGCCTCGAGCAGGTCGAGCCCGTGGGGGACGGGGGACGCCAGAGGTGCCCGAGCAGGCTGGGCAGGGACACACAGCATCACAAGGGAGGTGACAGCGGCGTAATTCCAACATACGAACTGGTTCCAGCAGGGAAAGCCTGGCAAAGGAGAGGGGGATCAAGCCCAGGGGGACACACGGGGTGCGGCGCTGCACCCCAAACTCTGGGACAGCCACCATGGAGGGCACCGACCCCGGGGTCTCCTGACCAGCCCCGCTCTCCTCCCGATACCAGTGCTCTCCCAGTTCAGCACTGGGGAGACGACGCCTGCCAGGGACGGGGCCGCCCGGCTCCTGAGGAGGCTGGTGATGTCCCCGGGTGGATTTGCTGTATCGGGTCACGGAGGAAGGTACCAGCGCAGAGATATTTAAGCAGCATTTTACTATTGGAAAAAATTAGAGTCACAATATTAATTAATCCTCAAAGCACTTTACGAACATTAACTAATTAAGCCTCCCAACCCCTGTGCAAGGTGGGAAAGGTATCATTGTCCTCCTTTTACAGCTGCAGAAAATGAAGCGCGCAGAGGTGACGTGACTCACCCAAGGTTGCTGCGAGCCGGGCGAAGGTGGGACGGGGACCCCGAAATCTTCCCCGCACACTCCTTGCCCCCTCCTCCCACCCCGGAGCCGTACAGGACCTGGCAGCGCTGGGCACCGTGCAGCACCCCTGCCACCGGCACGCATCCCGCCGCCCCGAGGGGGTGCCAGCACCCCGGTTCCCACCTAGGGCAAACACTGACTCCGAGGGGCAGGAGCCGGGACAATGCACGAGTTGGGACCTGCCGCGTCCCCACCAGCCCGCACCCATCGCGGTGGGCAGAGCCCCCGGCACGCAGCCCCGGGGGAAAACCCACCGGAGCCCGGGGCAGAGAGCGAAAATAGAAAATGCTGAGGGGGTTTTATCGAAAGCACAAACGACCCTGCGCAGTTTAAAAGCGATTAGAGGCCCCGGCTGGGTTATCAACCGGTGTCTCAATCACGCGGCATCGATCCAGATAATAGCTGGCAATTGTTCAGATACAATATCATAAAGTCACTTTAACTACAGCCATAAAGCTTCCCCCGCCTGCAGCACTGCCGGGGGCTCCCCGCACCGCACCGGGGGCTCTCTCGGGGCGGGGGAACCGATGGCAAAGCCCCGGCCCCGCCGAGCGCCGTAAGCACGTGCTCAGGTCTGAGCGTGGCAGAGGACGCTCCATACCGGGGTGTGAGGGAGCAGCCGGCCCCGGGCCACCAGCCTTCACAGGGACGAGGCCACCCAGAGGGGTCCCCACCCCACGGCACCCCCCAGGCATCGCCCCCAGCTTCTGCTGCTCTCCCTCGCTGCGCTGGGAGCGGAGGGGACCCCAGGGCTCCCCTCGACACCCCTCCCGGCAGCCAGCGGCACATGGCGCCGGGGTTAGGGGAGCTCAGAGGCAGCCGCTGAGATTCGCCGTTTCAAGTTTTAATCCCTGGGATTTACGGTAGTTCGGAGAAAACGCACGGTGACAGCCCTGCACGGCGGGTGTGACACCCCCTGCCCCGCTCCCCGGCTTTGCTCCTGCCCCCAACAAACACGGGGGTCCCGACGGTGCGGTGCCGGCACCCTACAGCATGGTGGGACACGGGGCTTCCCACCGCCAGCCCCCCAACACCAGGGTGTTTCCATGGTCCCGGAGCAGCCACGGTCCCTGCTCCAGCTCTCAGCCGGCAATCACCGTCTCCGTTCTCCAGCTGGAGGTTGGTGGGGTTTTGGGTTGCTGGCAGCCCCCGGGGATGCCGCCGGCAGCCCCTGCCCGTGCTGGAGAACGCCGTTTCCTCACCCACCGTTTCCCACTGCTTAATGAGCACAAAATATTTCCATGTTGCCAATTACTTGGTTCGTTTGTGCTGCTGCGGGCAGTGCTGGCGCAGGGAAAACCCCCCCGGAGCTGCTCGGGTCCTCAGGGAGCAGAGGGAGCCCCCAGCAGGGTCCCCCCCAGTCCTTCCAGGGCCGAGCATCCCCATCCTCCCCATCACCCCCAACGCCCCCCTGGCCCCCTCGCCATCAGAGCCACATTCTTTAGCAGTCGGCTAATGGCATTTCCACGTCCCCAGCGTGACACCGGTGCTGCTGCAGCGGGAAAGTGGGGTTCCCAGGATTTAAACTGGCCTTCGAGGGTCACGGTGAAGCCCCCCCAGTTTGCACCAGCTGCAAGACCCGTCTCTCCCCGCGTCGGGCTCCTCGAGTGTCCCCACACAGAGTGACAAACATCCTTGGGGAGCGGGGCTGCCGTCACCCCCGTGTGCCGGAGCCCCGACGGGCAGAGACCCCGTTTCCAGCTGCTGGACTGGGCTGAGGTGGGAAGGCAAAGTGCGATCGAACAGGCCACGAGGCTCGTTTGGCCCCTGGGAGGCTGGCAGTGCCGCTCGCCCAGGGGTGCTGATGCTCCCCAAGCATCACAGCAGGATCCGGCCCCACCGGTGCCCGTACTGGGTGCGAGAGCGGGTCCGAGTCCGAGCTCGCCCCCGGCACCCGCTGGCACCTCGCAGGACTCCATCCCTTGGGACCAGCTCAGCGGGGCTGCTGGACGCACCCCCCCACCCTTGGAAACCCCCTTTTCAGCTTGTGGGGGTTTGAGCCGCCCCCCCCAGTTTCACTCTGCTGATTTACACCAGCAGAAGATGGTTTGGGGTCCGACCTGCCGCTGTGCCGGCACCGCAACCCCTTCCAGCACGGAGAAAACCCCGAGCGGCACCGCAGANGCCCGACACCCCCCACCCCACTCCCATCACAGCCCCGGCAGGATTTACAGCCGGGCGAGACCTCTCCCCTCGACGGGATCGCTGCTGCGACGCCGTCATTAGAAAAACATTAAACCAGGTCGGTCCCCAGGAACAGTGTTCCTCTCGCTGCAGCTACACCTGCGCCCATAAATCCTCCCTTACAAGGCAGCCCGGGTGAGGTGATTTATAAGGTGAAATAAATTATTACAATGTTGAAGAAAAAAAACCAAAATAAACCCCCCAAAAAAACCCCACCCAGCTGGGCTCCCCTCCCACCAGGGACTTTTGGTGACACCAGGTTTTTGCCCGCTCACGGGGCAGCCAGGGACGCCCCGGCGAAGGGCCGTGTCCGCCGGATGCCGTAATGAAGTTGGGCTCCGGCGCTGTCAAACACTCTCGGCTGTGCGATGCACGTGGCTCTGAGCCACCACGTCCTCAGCACGGGGGAACCGCGTTCCCCAAACCAGCCTGGAAGGAACCAGGGGGCCGGGGGCTCAGCGGACACGGAGGAGGAAGGGTCTTTGCAGCCGAGGCCATTGTCGCTCGCTGCGTTCGTGGAGCTGCTGGGAGACGCTCCGGCTCCCAGCCCAAACTCCTGGCCCTTGGTGCGGTCTGGGAGCCGGAGGACACGCTGCGCAGTGGGGCACGGCGCTGGGACAGCGACGTCCTTCTCAATCTCTCCACGCGCTCTACAAGTATTAATTGCTTCGTTTAGCCTCTGGCAGCGATCCTCACCTTTAAAGCGGAGAAACTGAGGCTGGGAGGGGGGAAGCCATTTGTCTCTGTGTAACGAGCTGGAAACGGGATCCAGAACTCACACCCAGCTCGCTGTCCTAACGATGAGAGTATCCCTCCACCTTATCCAAAAACTTTCTATTTTAAAAGACAACATTGTGATTTACTGTTATTAATCTGCTTTGAAATGGTTGCCGGAGTCCAGATTCCTGCTGCCGCACACCCGCGCCGGGCCCCCGACACCCCCCGCTGCCACCCAGCTCCGCCGGTGCTTCCCAATCCCAACACCGAGAGCTCCGGGAAGGAGCCAAGGCAGAAAACGAACAACTGCGGATGGTGGCGGGGATGAGCCCGGCCGGTCCAGCCGGAGAGGCGGCAGTTGGGTGGCTGGACCTCAGAGCCACCAACCCCGAGAACCAGCATGGACAGGGACTGCAGGCAGGGAAAGGCGGGAGCCGCAGGCAGGGAAAGCTGGGAACCAGGCTCTGGTCATAGGCGAAGGCAATTCCCGGCGATGAACATTAGGCACGATGCCACCTCCAGAGCACACGTCCAGCAGCAGAGCATGATCTCCATTTCCCGTTCCCGTCCCTGGTTTTTAGCCTTTAATTCCAGCTCGCGGGGCCGGGCAGCACGGCGGCACTGCCGCGGCACAGGGGACCCTGGCATTTCACAGGACCCGGCACCCCACGCGCCCGCCTGGCTCCAGCCAAACCGAGAGCTGGGAATCCGAGGCAATCCAACAGAGATGACGCTGGATGGGGATCGGAGCCAAAAGCCATTTCTATCCTGGATGGTGGTTGGGATTCTCTGTTGGAAACCAAACTGGGAGCACCATTTTGACCAGCGGTCGCAGCTGGTGCCAGAATTGCCGCGTGCTGATGCCGTACCCGACAGCGGTTGTACAGCCACAACACGGTGCGGTGGCATGTCCCCCCAGCCCCGGGGACGTGGCACGGCACAGCCTGGCAGGGCCACGGCTCCTTCCCGAGTCCCACGGTGCTGCCGGGGCAGCGGGGCCTCCTGACCACCCTGCACGAGGATCTCGGGAAACCCCAGGAGAGAGTTTGGAGTATTTCCAAGACGGACACCGTGCCCTGAAGCACGAGGCTGCCCCGGAGATAAGACCCTTGCAGGGTTCAGGATAACAATAATTTCCCCGCATAAAGGATTTCGGAGCCTACCCTATCCTCACCACTCTCCCAAACACCCCGGCACCCCACACGGGGAGGGGATGGGGAACAGCCCCCCACCCCGAAATGGGGACCCCGGGAGCAGGACGGGCAAACAGACACCACAGGGAGAAGGAAACGCAGTCACGCGTTTTGTGCGGTTTTTTACAATGAAGGAAAATGGTGGAAGGGCACAAGAAGGAGGAGCCGGGATAAAAACCAAAGGACAAATCTGGGGGGGAAGATGACGGGGCGGGGGAGGAGGTGATTCCCCTCTCCCTCCATGGGACCGGTGCCACGCGGGGCACGCAGGCACTCGAGGGACCCCGGGACGTTTTTGCCCCCAGTGAAAAGCCCAGTGGGGTGATTCCCCCAAAGGCAGAGCCCCCCTGCCCTCCCGCCAGCCCCGTGTCCCCAGGCTTTCCGGGAGGGACAAATAAATGCAGGCTGACCCATGGGAGACACCTGCCCGAAAGGTGGCACGTCCCGTTTTCGGTGACCCCAGGAGGGCAGCGAGGTACAACTGCAGCCCCCCCAAGAGGTTCCATCGGGATTTGATGCCCCCCAACACTCAGCACGGTCCGGGACCGCCCGGCTCCGAGTTTTCCATCAGAACAATGGGAAATTTTGGTGAACACCCAAGTACCAAACCCCAGAAGGGAAAAACCCTTCGGGAGAGAGTCTTCACTGGCAGCATCTCCCCCACCTCCAGCCCCGCAGCCGTGCCGGGAATTGGGCCGCGATTTGTGAGAACCAAGGGCCGGCACGCCGGCTCAGGCACCAGCAGCTCCGGAGCCGGGTCTGGGCAAATCGTCTCGGTAAAAAATAAAACAAAATTTGCAGAAGAAATGCAAGAGGAAGCGTCGGTTAGCAAAGCGCAGAGGAACGTTTGCGTGATGGGAAGCAGCGGAATTCAAGCTGGAAGGCCCGAATATAGAAAAAGCTGATATTCCTGGTGTGAAGGGGGAGAGGAGGCTGATAAAGAATCCTGGAAAAGGTTTCTTCCAACCAAAACGATAAGATCATCAAGTCCAACCGTTAACCTGGAACAATTAAAGGTTCCATTTAATTTCAGGGCAAAGGGAAAATAACAACTGTTCGGCAAACGTTTACGTATTCTTTTTAAAAAAGAAAAACCCTACCATTCCAAAATAACGCCAAATGAAGTGCCGATGCCAGAATTGGGGTCCTTTCACCATACGCAGCCCGGGACGCAGCCACGACAGCCGCCCAGCACCCTGCAGAGGGGGGACGGACAGACGGACACGGCCCCGGGGACGCAGCCGCCTGCGCCGCCGCCCTGACCCTGCGCTGGCAGGCAGGGACAGGGCACACGTACTGCAGCATCGCTCCCGCGTACCTAACGCCGTCTGGGGCCGGACCAGCACCCATCATCGGTTTCCGGGCCGGGTACCCCCGAGCCGCCGTCCCGGGGGGCTCTGCCCTGCGTTTTTCCACTCAATTTCCTTCCCGAATCGGCAGGAGATAAATCCCTCTGCCGAGGCAGGCGGCCGGAACGGCAAAGCCAGCGGTGCCAAGTTTAATAAGCAACCCTGATCGAGAAACCAGATAGTAATTGGGATTATCGAGCTGGCTGGGAAAGAGCTTCCCCGGCTCCTGACGGCCCCCGGCAGCCGCTCGCGCTGCTCCTGACCGCCCCGGCACAGGTTGGCCACGGCACCTGCAGGGCCACTGGCAGGACTGGGACAGCTACTGGCCACGGTGAGGCTGGGTCACTGCTGGGGAGTGGCATTAGCTAATCTATAAATTTAAAAAAAATTAAAAAAAAAGAAAAAAAAAAGGCAAAACAAAAAAAACCCCCTTTTTTGGATGCACCATGCACCATCAGTACCTGCGGCACAAGGGACCCGGCCACCGCCCTCGCCCCGTGTTCCCCACGTCCCGCGGGAGCACCCGGGGTCCCTCCCCACTGCCGCAGCGCGTGCTGGCTCGGGGCGGGGGGGCTGACGGTGCCGCCGCCG
>VYXH01001858.1:145017-165339 GCA_013397275.1 Burhinus bistriatus
CCCCCGCTGCCATCCCGGCCCCACGGGCGGCCGACTGCGCTTCTGGAGCTTTTGAATATGGAAAGCGCAGGGGAAAAGCGTTTTCTGTTTGGCCTGAACCCACCCAAGTGGAATGGGAAGGGGAGGAGGGGAGGGCAGCCCAAAGAGTTAATCCACTTTGAATTGCAGCGTGGCTCCAGCCAACACGCAAACGCATCAGGGCTGACAGCTTGACAGAGACGGATTGGCAGCTCCCGAGGTGAAACATCCCGGCCCGAGCCACGGAGTCGTATTAAAGCCCGTCTTGAAGGCGGCAGGTTTCATTATGTCGTTTTCCACAGAGGAAAAATAAATTAAATAAATAAAAGCCAGAAGGGAGGGAGAGCAGGGAGCTGGAACGGGCCTTGGCAGGGGGGCACGGCTCCTGGGCACTCCCCCTTGCCACAGGGACCCCCTGGGTGACTCCCCAAGCACCGGGTGGGAAAAGTGGCTGCTCCCTCCCCAAACCTGCCCCTGGGGGTTTGCAGGGCTCCCCCATGCAGCCCGGACACTGGGATGACCAGAGCATCGTCCCCAGGCTCCCGTCCACGGGCTGAGCTGCCCCCCAGGGTGGTGCGAGGCCAAAGCTCCCCCCCAGCGCCCGGCAGGACTCAGAGCAGGATCTTTACGCCTTTGACGGGACCCCGGAGGAGTTGTTGAAATGCCGATAAATAACAAACCAGGGCGCGACGGGAATGGGCACCACGGAGCGATGCCCCGTGCGGGGCTGCACACCCGCTCGTGCGGGTGACGTGGGCGAACACAGCACCGAACCGGGCGTTAAAACCCTTCGCCGGGCAGAAAAGGCATTTTCCAGGCAGGAAAGAGCCAGGGAAGGTGAGGCCGGCTCTGCCCTCCCAGGGCCGCCTGCCTGTCAGCAGGCTGGAATCACTGATCTACGACGGATGTCTCCGAGGGATGATAGGGCAGCGACCCTAATATTTTCTGCAGCAAGCACTCCTGTACACTACCTTTGTGCTGGAATGATAGGAATTCATTACAGACCACCCCCTGCCGCGCGCTGGTTCCCAGGGGAGGAATCCGCCAGCTCTCTCCAAGCCTAAATGGGATTAGGTTATCTGCCGGCACTGAAACCGAGACATGCGCAAACCAGGGAAGGTCCCAGCGCATCCCGCTCCGCACTGGCGGGTTCTCACCAGAGGGTTTCCTCCTCACCGAGACACGATGGCACCCGCGGCGGCATTGCCACTGGTCCCTTGGGATGGAGGACAAGCCTTCCAGATGAGGAGCTGCTCTAAAACGGACACAGAGGAGAGATTTACAGATGATGCTGGTCCTGCACATGTTTAGCGTCACTGTGCATTTTGGGCAAACGTGTGTGTCCCCTCCATTGTCACTGAATAACCCTCGCCCCGCATGGCCCCGTTAGGAAAAGCGGGGTGCAGGCTCTGCCGCACGCCTGTTCCCCAGCAGCTCCGGTTCTGTCAGCGAAGCACCTCGGTGCTGCTCTCCCGGGCTCGGTCCGAGACCCCCACGCACAGGAGGGCTGCGGGGGCTCAGCCTGGCCTTGCCCGGCGGGAGAGGTAGGGTGCTGCCGGGCGAGCCGTCGCTCTGCCATGCCGAGCCATCGGGAGGTCACCGCGGCTCTGCCCAGCCACGGCCCCTCTGGGACCAGTGCCGGTCTGGGACCAGTGGATCCAGCCTAAGTGGCTGCAGGCACGGCAATCCGGGGCTGTAACTGCTTAAACCCGCTTAAAACTGTTCACAAAAACCACACGTTGACGTCAGGCAGGAGCACCAGCGCTCGGCAGACAAGGCTGTGCCTTTCCCCCTGCTCCCTGCCGTCGTCCCGCTCCCGGGGCATCGCTGCCGCCCAGAGACCACTGCGACCGCCTCCACCTCTGGATGGGACGCTCCCCGAGTTCTCCTGGCACCCCCGCCTCAGCGCAAGCAATCCGGCTGCCTGGGTTCGGTTTAAGCACTGCTGCGTTTGCAACCGTTTTCCCTTCTCCCCGCGGCTGCTGGATTCCCTCTCCGTCGTGTCAAACAAATCCAGAGAAAAACATGTTTGACTGCATCAAAGTTCAAACCTCCACCTGTCTGCGTCCCCCAGCAGAGGCCCTTTAATGCTGCAAAGATGTAAACTCCCCCAGGTCTTCATTATGTCTTACAGGCCCGATATTATATCAGATTATGGAATCATTAAACAAAAAATCGTACTCCTCGCTGTCCAGAGGGGCCTCTAGTTACCTTGTCTAAATATAACAGCATCATTTTTAACCAAGGAGCCGGTACGGTCCCTTGGGCCTTCATTATATTTCATGGGCCCGAGCTGGAATAGCATCTCGCTCGTGCTGGAGGACTCATTCTGCGCTCGCGCCACGCCAAGGTGAGCAGCCCCGGACCCCCCTGACCACGGGGCACCGCGTCGGGATGGAGAAAAAGCTCCGGTGCTGGCACTCGCTCCCAGAGGAGCCAGGCAGGGAGGTGCACGATGGACTGCCGAGACGGAACAAAAAGACGAAGAAAAAGCAGATGAAGGGAGAAAAGCAACACGGGGGGGGTGGTGGTGATGGTGAAATCAGAGCTAGGTAGGCACCCAATTATTTTAATTGCGTGTAGGTGCCGTTTCGGGCTCGCTGGTGCATTGCACATCATTGTTTACTGCTCCGAGCAGAACCAATTATGTTCGAACATCGAGGGGCAGAGAGACAGCAAATAAACACGCAGGCGGGCGGTGGGATCCACCGTACGTCGGTTTGCACCCGTCCGTCAGCGCCCAGCCAGGCATGGACCAGGGAGAGGGGGGCAAGGACAGCTCTGCCCCGCCGCAGCTCCCGGGATGGGGTTTGGGGCAAGGGGAGCCCCCCCCACACCCCGGCACCGCACATCTGCCAGCAGGAACGTGGCAGCCAGTGGAGAGGGGGGGAGAGAAAATAGATCTGTTTGGGAAAAGAGGGGAAATAAATAAAGACATAAAGATGTAGTTTCTTGTGGGGTTTTGACACGAGTTGTCAGAGTCGGTGGTGCGTGTGCTCCTGTCTTTACAGTAAATAACTGTCAGCAATTAGAAAGCGTAGGTGTTACGGAGGGTGTCAGGCAGCGCCGGCACACCAGTCGCGGGGCGGTGGGGAGCGGGGCCGTGTCCCCCGGGCACAGAGCTGCCTTTGGACCACGGCTCGCCCCGGGACCTGCCTGCCATCAAGGTTCCAGCTCCCCAGGGAACCCGGAGGGACGTGCCACCCACTGCTGCCGGCAGCAGGGACCACGGCTACTGCAGCAGTGCCCAGGGCCACCGCGGGATGGGGGCTGTGGAGGTACGTGGCAGAAAGCTGCGCCCAGAGGCTGTTCTTTTTTGGGGAAAGGTCACTGTCCCCCACTGCTCATCACAGCCCCGTGCTGGGATGACGCCGGCACACGGCAGCCAGAACCGGGCTGTTCTGCCGGCCGCGGGTAGGGAGCCCCTCAAGCAGCACCTCGCTGCTCCGGTGCGGGCGACCAGAGGTGCAGTGACACCACCCGCAGCCCGAGCGCACGAGGCATGTCCAGCGCAGACCCAGGGCTGCACCGGCAGGTCCCGGAGCCCAGCCGGTTGCCTGCACGCTGCCCACCACAGAAGTCTCAAAAAGTACCCGTTTGGTGCTGGGCTGAACAGTCGTAAGCCCGGGCGCTCAAGCCGTCGGACCCACCGTGAGCTGCACCACGTGCACGGCCCTTGTGCTCTGGTCCAGGGGGTCCGGTGGGACTGGAGCCCCCAGTTCTGCCCCACCACCCCGCAGGCAGAGCCAGCTGGGGCTGGGGAAGGGTCTCAACAGGAGCCGGACACAAACGCTGTTGGAAAGGGGCCCTTACCTGCCTTGGGTATCTTTGGGAAAACCAGCCACAAGGTAAGTATATAGGTACGTGGATGAACCCCCTACAGAGTTTACAGCTGAAACAGTGCCGACAGAAGGGTTTAGGGGGAATGCACTGATTAACATCCCCATTTTACAGAGGGGAAGCTGAGGGTGCTGCAGCCCGTTCCCCGCCAGCAGCCAGAATCCTACAACACATCGGTGGAAGAGCGATGGATCACGCCTTGAGCCTCAGCCCTTCGTCCTCCCCACCTGCCCGCCCCGTTGCAGACATCTTCATCCGCCTCCCTCCTCTTCCTCCCATCCTGCCTGGCAATAATTGGCTCCGACTCCAAGCCTGCGCCTTCCCCGCCGAAGCTCTCCCCTTCCCTCCTCCCGCTTTCGAACTCCCCTCTGCTAAGGAAAATGTAATAGCAGTTTAGCCTCTCAATCTGCAAGTTCTTTGACACCAATAACCTCTGTCTTTGTGCTTCCTGGCTCAGATAAAAACTCTACCTTTCAGGTTAGCAGCAGCCTGCCGCGGAGCACGCCGGCCTTGGGGGCCGTGTAGCCCGGCCTTGATAAACCCGACTTCAGAGGCTCATTAGAGCGCAGCCCCAGGAGCTGGGCCCCGGGGGAACGGGGCGCAGGGGAGCCCCGGCTCTCGTTCCTATGGCGACCGAGGATGCCGATGTTGCAGCCCGAGGCGGTACTTTTGGTACTTACAGATCAAACAGGCAGGGCAAGCGGTGCCGGGGAGGAATACACCGAGTGCAGGAAATTTAATGACTTGAATTAACAACAGGAGAGCCGGCGACTCCCCTCGGCGCTGGTCGGGAGGAGACACAAACTTTGCCTCGTTGGGTTAAAACTTTGAATCTATCTTTCCCCCCCCTCCGGCCCTCGTCCTCTCCCGCAGTTAACGTCTGTTTGGGAAACACACCCAGGGCGAGGAGAGCGAGCCAGGACCCACAGCGCGGGCTGGGAGACACCTAGCCCATAGATGTTGGCCCCATCGGGCAAACCAGAGACCCAAGACACAGGTCTGGAAACGGCTGCCAAAATCTGGGCGTCCGACCCCCTGGGACCCCCTCCCCTCGCAACATGCCCAGCGGTCACGGGACAGAGCCCAGGAGGGGCTGGAGACAGCGAGCGAGGCACAGCTCTTCCCTGGAGCAGCAGAAGCCGGGGAAGACCCTCAGCATCCAGCTGCCTCCATGACAGCGAGGACTGGGTATGCGCAGAGAGAGAAAGGGAAAAGATGACTTTTCTCTGGTTTTGTCTCTCCTCACAGCCTCTTTTCTTCTCTTTTTCCGCCACCCTCCTTTCCCTCGCGTGCTCTTTCCGCTCTAGAGCGTTCTGTGCTTTACTGGGGCATTAAGAAGCAGCATCTCAAACTGTTTAGTGAAGCATTAAAGGGGCATGAAAACACTCACATTGCAGCTGAGCGCTCAACGCCCTGAAGCATCCTCAGGAAAAAAAAAAAAAGCAACCTACCAATTCTGTAAAATAAGACATATTTCTGTGCACAGCAAACCCGCTTGCAGCGCCAGACAACATCCATTCCCCAGCTATCACCAGCCTTTCCAGCCCCATTTCCAGCCCGGCCATCAGATGTTTCACGGCTCCCGAAGTCAATCCCTCCCCGTTCCCGGCCGGGTCGCTCGGGAGCATTTGGGCCATTAATGGTAGCAGCCGCCATCTGCCACGGTCCAGCCCCGCTCCAGGCTTCCCAGGAAACGGCCTGCCTCAAAGAGTTCATGCCCAGGACTGGAGATTCACGTGGTTTTATACATGTCAAAATCATCACAGCTCAAGCACACAAAAAGGAACCAATTCCTCACTCCCCCTCCTACCAAAACCAACAGTAACCTGCAAAAAGGGGATTTTTTTTCCCCCTCCATGCCCAGTTCCACCGACGCCGCGGGGTCCGACGCAGGGTTCAGAAGAACCCGACTGGCGCAGGCAGAGGGTGGGTGCCCCTTTTGTCCCGTCGCACACGCAGGTGCCAGGCTCCGAACGCAGCGTCAGACCTCAGGGGTTGGAAACCAGCCCGAAAAACGGCCGGTGCCCAACTGCTCCGTGGCCGGCGGGGGCTGGTCCATGCGAGTCCCTCAGCAATCGGCTGAGGTTTTTATTTTTCCTCCTCCTCTAATCTTCTAACCGGGGTGAAACCAGACTCTCTGACTCGGCTGTTCTCCTCTTTGTCCCGACAACTCGCCGCGGGAGCGATGCCGGTGCCCCCCACCACGGCGCTCTGCTGCTGGCTCAGAGGGTGAGGAAGCCGGGGAAGGGGGGGGGAGCAGGACTTGGGGGGGATGTGGGGCTTTCTCTGTCCCTTCCCAAGCTCAGAAACCGACCCCAGGAGCCCCCATTCCCCACTCTGGGAGCGCTGCCTGTTTCTGCTGCGGGGGCTGCAGACCCGGTGGTGGCGGTTGGACCAGACGGTGGCTGTAGGTCCCTTCCAGTCTTCCTGTTCCACATCCCAGTGCAGTCCCCAAACAGGCATCCCTACACCTATGGGGCTTTGAAACAAGGAACCAGATAAGCTGGAGAACTATCCCCAGGGAAGCGCCATCCCCTATGAACACAGCTGGCAACAACACGGCATGTGGCACGCGTGCCCTGGCCGAGGCACATTGACCCGTGCGGGAGTGTGCACCGGCACAATCCCGGTGTGCTGGCCGGTGCTCCCAGCTTGGCGAGGTGCCCAGGCAACCGGGGGGTGCTCGGGGCTGGGCTGTCCCCTGGGGACCCCAGGTCTGGGCAGCAGGAGGGATGGGGCGCAGGTCAAAGGTGTCTGCCCGCGCTGTTGGCTCCACGGCAGCTCTGGGAAACCTGCCGATGCCATCGCCAGACGAGCTCTCCCACCGAAGAGGAACGAGACAGGACCGCCACTGCTCCGAGATCCATTTCCCCCCTCCCTTCTTTTCGTGGATTTGCATCTCTCTTTTGGGCAGCTCCCCTTTCCAGCACAGAAAGAGCTCTGTTCAGGTCTCCCCCCTCCTTTTCCAGCAATTGTTATGTTAAAATCCCCAGGACATGTTTCTGCAAAGAATTAAAAGAGGGTGAGGAAGAGATTGTTTTCATCCGTGTCTCACTAAGTCTCTGACCTTGAGCGTGAATAGAAAACAAGAAAAAAGGGACTTTATGCTAATATCACTCACTAAGCACAAGGGGGGAAAATAATAACGGCAAATGAAGATTATGAATGCAAATCAACTTAATAAAGAGACAGGGTCTGTGCAGGAGTCTTGTTTTGCTCTTGTATAGATGACTTGCATTGTCTGGTTGCGCTGCACCCCAGGTCTAATCATTACAAATTATATCAGGATAGGAAAAGAAAAGAACAGGAAAGATTTAATTCTCTAATTATGACATTGTTCATTTCCCTTGCTCACGGCTGTTCGTTTCAAGAGGCCTCTCACGCTGGCCCTTCGCAAGGAGCTCAAAACTCACCTCCCTCAAGTTAACTTCCAGCCTTCTACTATCAGAAATCGGACCATCATCACGCAGGTCCTGCTGTGCCGGAGCCGGATCCCAGGTTCGGGACCTCGGTCCCACTTTAGGGGGTTGCAGCCGCTCCTGCGGGTCCGAGGGGATGGACTGCTCGGAGCCGCATCCCCTCCACGGCCAAGGCTCCAGTGGGAGAAAGCCATCACCCAGGCCAGGTCCGGGAGCCGCAGGACCACCCTGCTCTCCAGCCAGCCCCTTCCCCAAGGCTCTGCCTCATCCACACGTATTTTTTTCCTCCCCTTTTCCATTCTCTCATCAGCCTTTTCAGCCGAGGCTGCCACACTACGGCATGGGGACTGGCTCTCAGCATCCGTGCGCAGAGCATCCAGCATAACAAAGCCCTGATCCTGGCAGGGATCTCAGGCACTATCATAACACCATCATAATAGCTTTAAAGCAGCGACAGCCCTGACAAAGAACACAGTCACGCCAGCCTTGTCCGCATTCAGATCAAGAGCAGCAGCGGGAACCCGCTGGCTTCTTTTGAGTGGGTATTTGTTTACACGCAGGGAAGTTGCGATGGAAATGGTGATGGAAATGGCTGGGGCTGGTCCTCGGTGCGGCATTTCCAAGGCTGCGCAAGTCTAACTGCCTCTTTCGACTCTCTACACGCACCTTCGCCATGGGTAAAGCGCTCCTAGACAAAGTTCTGCTTTGTAAGAAGTCAAAGCCTGAGCTCAGACCCCCACGCATTAAGAAAGGTCACTACCTTGCTGGAAGATGCTGAAAACCCAGGTCCGCATGAAAAGGTGACCCCGGAGCTGCTATCATGCCTTCCCAGGCGCTGTTAAACCACCCTACCCTCCCTCCCCAGGGCAATGGGGTGCTGCCTCCCTGGAAGTTAGGAACGGTTTCCCCATTCTTCCACAAAAGAAAAAAAAAAAAATCAAGGTCAATTCTATTGAAATGAGCCTTACGCTGGCCTGGGAGATGAAATCAGGCCCCAATTCAATTTGAAACTGGTGCCCTGCTGGCTACAAATCCCACGGGGTTAGCCGATACCCCGGCAGAATTCATTTCCAAACTGCCAGGGCCCCCAGCACCCCGCTCACCCCCCAGCCCCGCTCCCCTCCGGGGACTCAGCGCGTCTCCAACTTGGAATAAACCAGGACGCTTCTCCCTGCCACCTCGGGCTGCCTGCAGACCCAGGGCTGGTGCTGCCGTCGGGATTTGCTTTTAAACTCGGCCTAAACAGGCTAAAGAATTTGTGGAGCGTTGAAATGAGCGCAAACCTTCCGAAACCCCATGACCCAAGGAGCAGGGACCTCACCCGGGTCTGAAAACCATTCCTCCAGCCCTGGGTCACGCTTCTCCATCGATGCCACGGCAGCAAGAGCTGCGGCTGGTGTTATCTTCATCCCACAAACACCCCCCTTCCCTCCCCTTCCAAACAACATCCACAAGAGAGTTTAGGCTGGGAACGCAGCTCTTTAATCTCCAGCAAGCCTTTGACAACCTGTCTCGTCCTGGCTTTTAGCTGCGTGAGAGCTGTTCGCTAATGGAGCATTAACCTTGGAGAGCTTCTGCAATTACTCCAACACTAATTCTGACAGTTTTTGGTGTATCTGTTTGTTCTTTTGACAGGCAAAAGGAATTTCTTTTTAAAAGCTGTTTGATACATTTGAGACCTTCTGTCCACATTTTCTTTTTTTCTGCTCGAGATGGGAAGGTGGGGGAGAACGAGTGGAGGTGGAGACGCTACCTTCCCGCAGACACGGCAGTAGAGGCACCAGTCAAGATATTTCCCCCCTTCCAAACCCCTCCCACCCCTGTTTTAAGTCACAGAAGCGTTTGGTCTCTCCTGACCTCATTAGGGTAATTAGTAAACCTTTTGAAGCTGGGAGAATGGCTCTGAGCAGTGGGAAAGTGAGGAGAGCAAAGAGCCTCTAAAAGGAGCACGTGTGGATGGAGAAAGGGGGAGAAAAAACACCTTCAGCCACGAAGAGGTGACCTGCGGAAACAGAGGGGAAGGGGAGGTAGACGAGGAGCGTGCTGGCAGCTTTGCTCCCCTGGAAATCTCCTTAAATTGCCTTTTAAAAGGAGGATGGAAATTCAAGTCCTGGTTATCCCGTAAGACGCTGCTGGCAGCCAAAGAGCAGGGAAGAAAAATGGTGTGGGGCAGGCGCGGGCCGAGACCCGAGGCTCTCGCTTTGGTTCTCGATCTGCCACCACTTCCCTGGATGCCCTTTGGCCAATCAGTTCTCGCTGTGCCTTAATCCTTCCTTCGTTTAATAAAAGGGTCCCTACACCTTATTTTCTACGTGGAAAACACACGCTTTGGAGGGAAAGGGCTGTCTCTGACTGTGTGCCTGCACGGCCCCCAGCGAAACCACCCTCGGAGGAAGCGGTGCATAACGTACACCTCGACCTGGTAAGGCAACGGGGACATTCCCGCCGGCTTCAGATGGAGGAATGAAGTTATTTTGGTTTGAACAGCGCTTTCGCTAAAATGGCCTGAGCCACCAGTTAATACCTGCACGCGCATGAGTGAAAGGAAGGGGAACCTTCATTAAGGACACATCATCCTCCCTTCCTCTAACAAACACAGAAAACGTTTTCAGTGCACTCATCCCAGCCAAAACGATGACTGTGGAGAAGCTAAAGTTATAACACGGATAAAAACCTCCACTTCTAAAAGAAAAAAGCGGTACCTCAAACCTTTGCTACGTATCACAAAGGGCACAAACCTAATACCTCTCTGCATTCTTTAGAGAGAGGGGGTTTGATGTGAGAGAAAAGCAGATGAAAATAACGATGGCCAAAAAAAAAAAGAGATAAGAGATCAGACTATACCCCGGTACCAGAGAATTTGAACCAACGCGTCCCCAGGTCCCGCTGTGCCTTCAGCTGCACACAACGACCGCCACACTGCCATAGTTCTGCTCGTCTTTTTTGAGATTCCCCATTATCTGACGAGGCTCCCCAGCCCAGTGCCACAGCGAACCCTCCATCCCTCCAGGAAAACATCCCATCAGGAATCGCTCCCTGGGAGTGTCTGCGGCCGCAGGAGGCGGGGGCAGGCGGGCCAGCCCACCCAGGACTGCGGCAAGACGTCTCTGGTCTGCTTTGAGCGGAGGCAGAAGGTCTAGATTTGATGCACACAAAAGCTAAATGAACAAATTAACGACCACGCAGCCCTCAGGGGGTGCGGTGCTGCTCCAGAGCTGGGTGACAACGCTGGCCGTGGGCACGGGACCTGCTTTGCAAAGTGCCCGAGAAGACAGCGGGGCAGGCACACATGGGCATCGTCCATGGGCAGCGGGTGGGTTAAAGGACCACGTGGATTACGAGCAGGATTGTCCCGGGCTGAGCAAACATCGAGCAGGGAGAGCGGAAAATCATGTTTGATGGAAGAGCTGACCTCAGCTGGGATGTCCTTGGAGAAGGCAGCGCTGTGGGGCAGTGCCAGATAAAGCCACTCCATGGCCCTGCCTGGGGTTTTGGGGGAAAAGCAGCACCGTGGCCCCCCGGGAAGGCTCAAAACCCCCAGCCACTTGTTCACACCGTTAATGCCCATCATGTTTTTCACTATCAGAAACAGTATTTACACCGCTTCTGTCAGAGAGAGGGGGTAGTGTGCACTCAGCTCAGGATGAACAATGAAATGATTAGGATTATTTTAAGTACATGAGGTTTTTTTCCTTAAAAGAGCGAGAGTAATTAACCACCAGAACGTATTAGCAGCATATCAGGGATGCAGTAAACGCTCCATCACTCAGCTGTTTCAGACGTAGGCTGGCATCCTTTCCAAGAGAAATCTTCTAGTTTCACTGCACACAAAAAAAAGGACAAACCAGCCGGTGCTCTGCGGGAGGCTGAGTACCACGAACATAATGGTCTCTTCTAGCTGCAAAACCTGCACATCTCAACGCTTCCATTTCCCGGCTTTTATTAACCAGCAGACGGGAGCGTTGCTCTGATTGCAGAGAGCAAGAGGATCCCTGAGTGCCGACAACAACAGTGGCTGTGGTTTGCCACATGGCCAGCACGGAAATGTACCCAAATCAGGAGAAGCTCCCAACAGGCGAGTGAGTGCGGACGCATCGGCCGATGCAGGCATACGCTCACGCGCAAGTTCGATGCTGTTTCAGTTCGATTTGCCAGCAAACACAAACCTCTTTACACACAGGAGCCACCATGACCGGGAACCGGATGATGTGCTCCAACATGTCAGCCCCCCCATTTGCCTATATTCCAGAAACTGATGGTAATTAAAGCAGCTGCTAATTGTCTACAAGCACCTCTCCATGGGGAGGGGGCTCTGTGAACCATAAGAAACCCTGCTGAAACAAACCAGACCCGCACAGATCCACAGCAACCCCACAGCCCATGGAAGCATTTCCACCGAACCGGACCTGACAACCCCGTTTTCTAGTGATTTCATCTCGTAGGTGCATTGAAGTTTCATCCTCTCAACAGGTATCCTTGGACGTGGGCTTTAGCTCGCGCCTTTGATCTGGCAATGTAAAGAAGAAAATACTGAAGTGTAACATCTGAGACGTTCATCTCAAATTTAATTTTAGGGACATCTTCTCCCTTCCATGCATGC
Organism: Burhinus bistriatus; assembly: GCA_013397275.1. NCBI lineage: Eukaryota > Metazoa > Chordata > Aves > Charadriiformes > Burhinidae > Burhinus > Burhinus bistriatus. The sequence goes on from VYXH01001858.1 coordinate 156,895, forward strand.
AGTCACACATTAGCATGCATCAGAAGTACAGCAACCCCTTTAATGTTTACTCATCCTTAGATTGCAAAAATTGTTGTGTGAATTCCTTCTTCAATTAGCTCTGGTACTCGAAAAAAAAAATATTGTTCCATTGCCAGTACAGTTATGATCATTTCTTTCCTTTATACTTTTATTCCCCAGTGTAACTTAAAAAGAAAATGCTCCTCCGTCCTCCCCTGCAAAGCCCCCTTTAAAATTTTTTAAAACAAAAACAACCAGCATTTCTAAAGGAAAGGCTTTTGTGGCTGAAGTGCCACTTCCATTCACCTTTCCATCATGTAAGGGAAAAAAATAAAGATCAGAAGAAGGATTTAGACAAAAAGCCAACTAAGTAAAGCTAATTTTTTATACAGAAGAATCCTGCTAGTTGTGTAGAGGAGCTTTGTTGAGTGGAACAGAGAAGACATCAGAGGAGACGCTACAGCAGGTTTTCAAACATTTCCATCTACCTTCCCAATGTGCAGCCTGTATTCCACAATAAACACAGCGACGCAATTTCAGAGCGGCTCCAGTACCCATGGAGCACGGCAGGATTAAGTCTACCATCTTGTTTGCAGCATTTGGCGAGGAAAACCACCCCAGACGCTCCCTGCAAAGAGCCCCCGGGGCCGGAGGGATGCTGACAGCACCTTCGGAAACACAGGAGCAAAATCATGAGTGCAGCCAAAAACGTGCGTGCATGGAAATCCCACTTCCAAGAGACACGGTCACCCCCAAAGTCCCTAGAGCCACTCAGCAAGTGTATTAGCAATAAATTGAATAAAACACTTGCAATATCTTACCACAACTACACTCGTCTCCTCCCTCATCGAGGGCTGCCTCTTGCTGCTTAACACGGCGTCGGCCAGTCCCACGCCAGGTGCCGGTTCCCAGCGCTGTCTGCAAGCCAGACGGGAAGGAGATTCCCCATTTCCCCTTATTTTACAGACGTGAAATCTAAAGCACGGGTGACCTGCGTGAGGCCAGATGAACAGCAAGAAGCAAAACACAAGGCTCAACCCACAACGCTGCCTTCCACAGAAGGGGACCGAGAACCCGGTGTGTTCACAGTGCCATCAGTGACAGAGAATGTGTTAGAAGGTACCTGACCCAGGGGATGGAGATCTGCCCATGCAGATAATGCCACCTATTACAGCTGAGCTTTGCAGTACCAGAGGACTCTACCTCCTTAACAAAGAACTCTGAAATCCATGAACGAAACGTAGTTACCCACAGCAAAATGCTATGTTTCTCTCTTTTTACCTCCCTGGGTGACTGGAGGGACTTGGACCATGTCTTCTTCCGTACAGCGACCAGAAAATTCACACATAGACTATTGTCCACACACATGCCCAAAAAAACCCTAACTTCATACATGAACCTTCATTAAAAACCAGGTCTGGCTACAGCAAGCAAGAGCAGTGCTTTTCTGTGCCAGCAGAAGAGGTGGTTCCTCCCCCAAACCCTGCCGCAGAGGTTATTTTGCACTCCACGGAGCACGGCGGCGAGGTACAACGCCGCAGCAGCAAACAGGCTAGTGAAATCAAAAGAGCTTACCAGCACTCAGCAAATGGCCTGCAGTTCCCATTTCAAGGAAGGAAATTTGCATCCAAAGCATCAAGAGCACTTTAACTTGAGTTTAAAATAAATTCAGAGCAGATCCATGCCGCCAGCTTGTGTTTGTGACTGGAATCCCAGCCAGCACCATCCCCAGCTGGAGACCTCGGCAGAGGTGAGAGCTCTGGCTCATAGCACAGAGCAGAGAGAGAACAGGGCCAGGAAAATGGTGTGGAGGACAACACATCTGCGGCTAATCCAACATGCACAGGCCATGGTCATTAGTGCTAATTGAGGCTACCAGCCCCCTGAGCCTGAAAATGAATAGGCACTCCGTTTGCATCCCGTCACAGCTCCCAGCATCTCACACAGACCAGGGCTTGGAAGCGCGATGCTGTCCTGCCTGCACCGCTGCCACGGTGAACGCTCCCCAGGAGTTCATTAAGCACCGCAGGTAATTTTGCACAGCACGCTCCCCAGGGAAAGCCAGGTGCACGCCCAGGGGTGCTGCTGCGGTAGGGTTGGGTTTTCACATGTCTGTGCCACCTGGACCGGGAAACACGACTTGGAGGAGAAGTGAGCAAACTCTGGGCCGGGCTTTAGTCCTGCTGGGGTTCATGCCAAGCCTTGGACCAGCCTGAGACAACTCCGGGCTCTGTACCGACAAGCCTTTCGCTCGCAGTAGTGAGCTCCCGTGTGAGTAGGGAGCCTACAGCTTAATTCAATCAAATCAGGGTATCTTAAAACTTTGTCTGCTCCAGAATCGTAAAATGCCTTCACAAACAAGTACCAACAGGGCTAGGTTAAACCCGGCGGAGGTGAAGCCCACGGCATGAGCACCACCGCAGCTGGGAGAAGCCCTCTCCAGGCAGAGAGCTCCCCAAGAGCCGCCCCAAAACCTGCTGCTCCCCCACCGCGAAGCCAAGAGACACAGCCCCCAAGAGGGCACTCCCATCGCATTCCCAGAGAGCTGCTGGAGGGAAGAGTTGCCTTTTTAAGGCATGAGGATTTATTTTCAGCCTCACCAGGTGCTGCCAGTGCCCTGTCAGCCGGCATGTTCGGTCTGTGAGTGCCATCTACAGGGTTCCCCGGTGCACTGGCCCCTCTCCTGCCCGGCCCTAACACCTGCTGCCCTCTCCGCAGAGCAGAGAAGACCCGACCACTAACAAGGTTAAAACACGGAGCAAATGAAAGCCTCTTAGCTGTGCCATGCTCCAGGACGAGCGTGCAGCCACCTCCCTCCTGTGCACAGGACATGGGGACGCGACCCGAGAGCAGGGTAGCAGAGCAAGACACGGGGAACGTGGCTTCTTGTTTCTTCAGTGCCACTAATCTGCAAAGTGGACGAGAAGCAGATGTTAGTACCAGGGAACACCCTTAATTTTGTTCAGGCTTTAATTCTCTGCACTGAGGAGCCAGGACGTCCCCACCCAAGGGACAGCCTCTCCTTCCCAGCTCCCCAATAAGCAAAATGTCACTTGGTTCTTCTGTTGTGGAGAGGCTGGGATCACCCTTGCAGGGAGTTTCCTTCATCTTCTGTACAAGAACAGGGATTAACGTCAGAACAGGGAGAAAGAAAACTGAAACAAACCCTGAGATGATGGGTGAAGGTAAGCGGCAGGCAATGACAGAGAAGCGTGGCTCTAACACACAGGAAGGGTCGATAGCGTAACTACTGCCAAGCAGAGAGCAAGGCCATGCTCAGCTAGGGCAGTTGAGCAGCGAAAGGCTCCACAAAAGCATCATCCCCTCGGCTCAGCAGCAAGCCGGCCACGTGAGGCAGCCCCACAGAACCCCGAACGCCGGTGGCCAAGCACGCTGCCATGGAGGAATGGGGTGAAACAGAATGCTTTATTTCATTTGTTTGAAGGTACAACAGAGGGGGGATGCTGTAAATGAAAGTAAAACAATCAATCAATACAGGACTGGTTGCTATTTAAAAATAAATCACCAATTCAAGCAGGAGGGTGAAAGACGAGCTCCTCCATTTCTGAGAGCACAGACAACACAATGCACTCAAGTGCTGTTTTATTGACTTCTTGGCAATCTGCTCAGACCACAGGTCCCTCTCCCAGCACTTTAACGCCGCAGATCCCATTCCAGTCACATGTACAAATGAAACAAAACAGAAGCACGTTATTAACAATAGAGAGCTGATGCTCATATCGCTCTCAGTCAATCTCATTAACCTCAGCAGACGGTCCAGTCGATTTGCCTAGTAGTTCAATATCAACAGTACAGGACTCAATACAGCCCTCCAAGAAGATCAGAGAGGCAATTACGTAAACTTTTTGAAATTAGGCTTTGGCTTAAACAATAGCGATTGTTTCAAGCGAACTCTGTAGCAGTCACTTGTGATACACAGAGGCCAGTGACTGCGCAGCATCGCAGGGAACCGCACACTCCACTCTCAGTCCTCACCACCCTGCGCCCATCAGCTCCGACAGCCTTTTGGCAAAGATCAGCAGGAGCCCTGCACAGGCCAACAGTAAAGGGCAGCCGGCGTCCACAGAGCCTCTCACTAACACCCTGATTCACTCTGCAGAAAGAAAAGTGCAGCAATAGCTGGTGAGGCATCGGCCTGCCCCGGGACAGACACACGTTCCTCTGAGCAGCGGTGCGTGCTCATACAAGCACAGCCCTGCACCGATGCAGCCGTGCAGCTCCCAGACCCGAGCTGGCTCAGAGCACGCGTGTGTCTGTTTGCATCCGTGTATTTAAATCTGTTCTGAAAAACTACTAGAAGTTCTAACCATTGCACAGAGACCTACTAGGCTATCAATACAGGTATGAAATACACATAAAGTAACTAAAACTACAACTCAGGTAACTACTGAACTGCTCTCTTGTTACGGAAACACAATGCAAGGCTTTAAAAGCCACTATTATTAGCAAGATCTCCCCCTCACCCAAAAGCCTGCACTGGCCTCACACTGATTGCCCATGGCTGTGAGCAGAAGCCGCTGCGACAGCTCCACTTTATTCTTCCAGGAGAAATGGAGATCAGTAACAGCTGTGCCGAGCAATAGATTTGTCCTCGAAGGAGTCTCAGATCTGTAATCAGCACCTTTGTCTTCTCCTCTCAGAAAATGCCTTTGACAATGATTCAGAATGGAGCAGGAATGTAAAGTCTTGGCCTGCAAAGAGCAAATCCAGACTACCGGCTGCTTCCAAGATGCAGGACGCTTCAGGGGAAAATGGAACTAGCCACACAAGGTCACTGATTACAGCTCAAACCTATCTCCAGCCAAAACAGGATCAGAATAAAAGTGACAACAATGCTGCGCTACAGCCCCACAATCATGCTTTTATTCTCCACATGATGAAACCCACCCCTTTAAAGATGGCCAGCAGGACTCTGAAAACGTGTATTTGGTGCACAGATACTGGGCTGGCACAGCCTCTGGGCCTTCAACTTAATTACCGTGTGCCTACATAGTACCAGAATAGGGACTTCGTTATGCGCTCTGGCTGTTATCCCTCCACTTCTTTCCCTACTCAAATTCTAAACGCGTGTTACAGCAAAATCAAATTCTATCAAAATTATTTTAATGGCAGGACCTACGGCTTGAGGTCCCGTCTTGGATCACAATCTTTCAACTGTTAACATTAAAAAAATCATCCACTCCTGCAAGGTAAGGAAACTTCAAAATTGCAAAATCCCATCTGTCCAATGTAGAGCAGAGCCTAAAGAATAATCAAGTTAATCGCCTCGGAAAAAGAAAGGCCAACGAACGTGTCAGTCAAAGTGCTGAGCCAGGGCACGTCAGTGGACTGAACTACAACCAGGCTCACCTGGCTTTGGCACAAGGCAAGAAACAACTTTGCAGAGGGAGCTGAAGAGCCAGAGAAAGTTATCAGGATGTGCCTACACCTGCCAGCCTGTGCAGGATCAAGGAAGATAACACTACCGCGAATCAAACAAACCAGCTCTCTGATCACCCAAGGGGCAGCAACGGCCAGATTTAGCCATTACTGCTATTCTCGCAGAGGAACACAGCATATGCTTTCATCTCTGCATCAGCTAAACAAGCAGAAAGTACCTAAAAGAAGCATGAAAGGATACAAATGATATGAAATTAGGGCACATCCAAAGTGCTGTGTTCACATGACAGCATTACTAAAAATATATATATATTATGTATTTAAAAATCTTTTGCACGTGTGCAAGACAGAGCTGCCAGCACCTGGGGTGACATTTCTCCAGGAAACCTCACCCACTCTGCACTGAGAAACGCTGCCCCTCGCACGGGCGAGCACCAGGATCACACCACTCCCTCGAGTGAGGGACTTCAGAGCAGCAGCTAGACCCCAAGCTCCCAGGTGACTCACAGCAAAACCATTTTTCCTTGCTATTTGATAAGGATATCCCTCCGGCCCTGCTCTTTTTGTTAAGTGCCAGTTTTGTCCCCTTACCTATAGGGGATTCGCTAACCGAAAGAAAGGAGCCATTACTCCAAAGACATTCTCAATCTTCATCTTAAAGGTAAGGTCAAGCAGGGAACTCCCTGGCCTGCAGGGTAACTCCTTGGGTTCTCCTAACAAAGGCACTACCAGTTTTGGGTGGAAGTGGGACTTAAGGATACAGGTCTACACCGCCCATAATTTTCAAGGAATGGCCCTCCCTTCAAAGCTAAAATGTGCCATAAACAGGAGCACTTTGTAAGCAGTTTTCACCATTTTAGCAGCAGATCCACCGAACAATGACCTTCTAACACATTCAGGTTTGGTCCTACACAATAAGAACCCAAATATCAACACAATGGGCTACACAGAAACATCCCAGTTTGCCGGGCTGACAGTGGGACATAGCTTGAGTACCAGCAAACGGAGTGAAACTCCAGTACCCTTCACAGAGAGGTTATTTCTGAGCCAGGGCTGCCTTGGTTTAAGGATGACAGTTCACAGGGGTTTGGGTCCTCCTTTTCCAGTCTTCGGATGCTCAGAGACAGGTCACTCGTCACACGAGCAGTTAAGGTTTTCCAACTCAAACGGCAGGGCTCTGGCTCTTCCTCAGGTGATCTCAGACAGAGCCGAGAGCTCAAAATGCAGAAGCTTGCTAGATGTCACACATTTCTCTGGTGAACACACCATTGGAGCTAGGCAGAACAGTGTGAACACTCCCAGCCCCAACAGGCTACACCACTGATTGCTCTTTTGGAGAAATGCTCCTTTGGGCTAAGTGGCACCTTTCATTTGTAAACATGTCTTTGCTCTGTAAACCCATGAATGACCTGTATTATCACATATAACTGCTAACCCTGTAACTACAAGAAAATTGATGCATTTAACTCATTCCCAAAGCTATTCTCTGTCCGAAGTAACACAACACTATCCACACCCACCACTACTGTAACAGACAACAAGAGCTCTCCCAGCTCCTACCAGATGAGAGTTGATTAGAGACACTTCCTAAAGAAGTAACCTGATGCTGCATGAAGGAAAGAGGATCAGCCTGCAAATGGAATCCTCTTGTCTGTTATTTCAAGCTGACTGCCACAGTCAGTAGAGGGATACGAGCACCTATAAAACACTGACAGGCCAGCAGACACAGCCACAGCACATGAGTCCAGAGCGGTAAGATTTCAAAAGCTGAGCATTCATCCAGGAGTTAGGTTTTCTTCAGCATCTCCCCGTGTAGTTAACAGCACCCAATGCAGCTTGCAGCTCCACCCTTCCCCAAAAACGTGTGTGAAGAAAACAGGTTTGGTCCCCTTTCCCCGGCCCCAGCTATGGAAGTGGTTGTACTGTTAATTAATAGTCATTATAAGCAATTATAAAAAATAAAACTTGAGCACTGGTAAGGTGATTCCACTGGACTTGCACCCTCTTGGTCAGTCTGTGCGGTTGGTGGCACTGGTCCCAAATCATCTGGAAAAAAGAAGACACCCAGCATCAGAGTGAGCATGTCCAAGGTGACAGATCACTACCAACCTCAAAACAGCTGGGGGAGCTGAGAGGCCAGGCAGCGAGATACGCCAAGATTACGCTCCTCCTCAGCTTTAAAAAAACAAAAAACATCCTCCCGAGAAATCAAACTGGTGTGATCCACGGGCTGAAAGCACATGGCTGCGAAAGCAGGAGTGGATGCTCTGCTGGGACCGCGCGTTTTAGCTGCGATGTGACTCAGGAGCAATTCCTAAACTGAGGAAACAAGGAGGTTTTGTTTTCCTGTCCAACGCGGGCAGGCTCAGGGTGGGCAGGAGGGTTGTCTCTCCCTCTGACGGGCTTGCTAAACACACGGAACAAAGCAGCGCTCCAAACCGATCAGGGAAGGTCCCTTTCAGTGCGCTTGGTCAGAAAATGAAGAAAGGCGAGATAAAGTCCGCGTGCCAACGCAGAGAGACCACACACAGAAGTTTAATTTATGCAGGTCTGGTTATAGGATCTGTGCCAAAGCTCCCACGTCTTTAGAAAAGGAGCCTTAGCCCCTTGCGACAAAAAGGGAAACATACAAAATACCTGCTTACCGCCTCAGATTTCTCGTTTCAAACACCGTGTCCTCGTCGCTGTCGAAGGAGGCCATCTCTATGTTCTCATCGTAATTCGACAGAAGGCCGTATTTTTTCCGCTGAGGTTTCTTCAACCTGAAATGAGGTTTGCGCTCACTTCTGGGTCCCTCCGACCTAGGGCTGAGGGACACAGAGAGCACAAGGGTGAGCGTGCTGCCACACGGCAGGTCTGCAGGGAGACGGGGCCTTTATCAGTCAAAGGGCAAAACCAAGGGGACCGGGAGACGTTTTATCGCTGCTAATTACCTCAGGTAATTAACAGCGGCGTGAATTTACAGCAGCGTTTCACCCGCGCTGCCAGAGGGAGGGAAGGGGGATCTAGGGATAACGGGGCACAACCCCAGGGCCCGGTATTGGG
>VYXH01001858.1:174926-186904 GCA_013397275.1 Burhinus bistriatus
CCACAGCGGCGGGCGCCTTACCGGTGCCCTGGAGGTGCGGGGTCCACACAGCACTTCAAAGCTCCAGCGCGATGTACGCCGAGGCTGGCGGGGCGGCGGCTTATAAACGCCCGTGCTATGCCCCGCCCACTTTATGAATATGTAGATTAACCCTCACTAGAAGGCGGGGCGACTGACGCCACCAAAGCGCTGCCGCCGCCGCACCACCTGATTGGGCTGGATCTAGTTAATATTCATGAGCCCCGACGGGGGGGCGAGAGGAGGAGTGAGCGAAAACAAAACCGCCGCATTCCCCCCCGCCCCCCTCCCACCTGGGGNCCCGTACCGGGCAGACCCGCGCCACCGCCTTGCGTTACCCCCAGGTGCCGCCTCCTCTCCCCCTTTCTCTGAGGGGGGCGGCCTGTCCCCGGCGCCCCGCAGAGGCCCTGCATGTTCCCAGCTCTCCCTAGGCCTCGGCAGTCGCTACCAGAGCGTGGCTCCGTGGCATGGCGGTAGGTCCCCTCGTCCCTGGCAGGCCCAGGGTCGCGTCTTGGTCACCTCCCCCAGGCGCCCACGGCAAACACTCTGCCCCCAGAGCCGCCCGCGGAGGCCGCCCTCCTCCCTGCCCCGCAGGGTGAGGCAGCGATTCTGCCTTCCCCCCCTCTCCTCTGGCAGCCCGGGGTGAACAATCCCGGCAGCCAGGCAGCCTCCTCCTTTGAAGTGTTGTGCTGGTGCCTCCGCACCGCCCCCACCCCCACGCGTGCTTGGGAGAGCACGGCACAATGAATGTCAAAAGCTGGTTGCAAAGCATAAATGGTTTTGTTTAAACAATAATAATAAAAGGACTTTGCTGAGCCCGTTTTCCATTGACATGTTTAAAAGCCCACCCTGGGGTGTTTCTAAGGTAAGAATGTCTTCAGCATTAGGAACTTCCTTATTGAAAGAGGAAACTGGCAAAAATAAACACAAGTCTCTGCAAGGGACTACATTGGTTTAAAAAGCCCGAAAAATAAAATTTTCCAGTTTTTCATACAGTAACTACAACCTCGTCTAGAAAATGCCGAATGGTATTTTAAAAGGTCGGAGAGGAAGAGCCGCGCAGGAGGAAAACAGCGGCACGGGGGAGAGCTGGAAAGGGCGGATGGAAGAATGTGGCGCCAGGACAGGTCTCCGGAGGTCACCTCGGCCACCCCTGCCCGCAGGCTGCACCGGGCCACATCAGCTCTGCCCGGGAGAGCGGCTCCCGCTGCCCAAGGACTGGGTAATTCCCTTTGCAGTTTGGAGCAGGAGGAACGTGCGCGCCCACCTGCACGCATCCTGGCCTTCATCCTTCCCCTCGGTGGTGCTGGGAGCTTTCCTGGGCAGAGCAGGGCTGCACAACGTCGTAACCCCGGAGTTACTTACATGAGTGCTGTTCCTTCACGGGTAATGTCATTGATTCCCTAACTGAGCACTAAAACAGGGTAAAAAGAAACCACAGTGAAAAGCAAAGAAGTCTTCTGCCCGCTATTGTTCTGTAAAAGCAGTGAGTACCCATTCTCTGCCTGGCAAAGTAAGGAAATTGGGCTTTTCCTCTCTGATTTGTTATTACACCTTTTGGGATCTGCAGGAGAAGGGTTGTTTTGTACACAAGCGTGTATAGTAATTATGAAATACAGAGGAATCTCGGTATTGCACTCTGCCCGAATCTCAGCTGCTGTGCACACAAAAATAGGTGTTTCGTTACTCCTCAGCGCAGCTCTCACAACAGCACGCTGTCTGTGGGATTTGTGTTACGGTGCTACAGCATCGGCAGTTTTGCCAAGCAGGGACAACACGCTGCAGCCTTGCGCTGCCAGCTGCCACCAGAGTGCTCGGAAGCATGTAAAAAGCCCAATATTGATGAGGTACCAATCTAATATTATTTTTCTTACTGTGAAAAAACTTACTAACTTTCCAGTCCTGAGAGCAAATTAATAACATTGAGTAATGATAATATAAATTTTATATATATATAAGTAAGTGTATCTGATATATTTTGCAGTAAAAGGAGAAGAAAAGGTTCAACACTCAGAAAATGTTAGAGCAATAGTTAAGAACAGAATGAAACTGGGAACAGAAGGAAGAAGTAGTACAATATTTTATGCAAATGAAAAAACTCTTCCCTGATTTGAGGAGAGTATTTCAATTCTAAACTCTGGGTTTGAATTATTGAATAAGCCTGGTTTATTTTTTAATTTGACCTAATTTTGCGTGGGGCTGTGTGGTCCATCGGTGCACTGGTCATGGCCCAGAGCAGCGAGGAGGCTCGTCTGCCGTGAGAGACTGCAAATCAATTTTTGCCTTTCGAGAGGGAAGAAGAGAGCCCAGCCCAGCCCGCAGCTCACGTCCCCGGCATTTTGATTAAATTAGAGACGCATTAACATGAGCACTTCTGGTCCATGATCAGGACAGATAAAGTGACCTTGACGCACGGAGCCATTTTCCGAGTGGTGCAAGTGACAGCGAGGACGGCCGGCCGCCCTGGGATGCTGGAGGGGAGGAGCAGCACCGTGCTGCCGGCCTGTTCCCGAGACTGACGGTACTGCAAACGTTAAGGGACAAACACCCTTTTTCTTAATTCTTCTTCCTCCTCCTGCAAAGCCAGCGCAGGTCTGGTGTTTTGAAAATAGCGCTGTTAACCTTCCCGTACTGCTTCAGGGGAGTTTTAGCCCCAGCAGGATGAAAGGCTTGTGGGAGCAGTGTAGCTCCTGTGACAGTGAATGGCGACTGCAGCTCGGCCCGGATTTGTCCCCAAAAGCGTGATTTTGGGCTCATTTGGCTGTGCATTGATGCCTTTCCTTTGACACCGACGGAGTCACCCTGGGAAACAAGGTGAGAGCCAGGCCGAATCGAGAGCAACCGCGCTGCCTCCACTCCCGTCCCAGTTCTGCAGCTCTCGGGAGGGTTCGTGTGCTCCAGATCCGCTTGTTCCTCCCTGCCTGACCCAGGGCATGAGTCGCAGCGTCCGGTGCCTCAGCCTGCGAACAGGGGGCTGCAGCAGCCCCGCTACCCCCTTCCCTGCCCGAGGGACTCCGGGACGGACTCTCACACGTACCACGGGGCTACAGCTGAAACCAGCGCTGGGGAGTAGCCCAGCAGGTAGCTCACCTGGCAGATTTCACAAGGCGTTACGGCAGTTAATTAAGCAATGAAACATAACGCATGTGATTTATGTCACTAGAGCAAAACCTTCCTGCAGCCGTGCCTGGCACAGAGACAGCCCCTGGCCGGAGGCTCCCAAAGCACCCAACACCCGGGAAAGAGCACACAGAGTTAACGCTGCACCGTTCCCGCCGGATGCCCCAATACCCCTGCGTGAGTTTTAGAGCTGAGCATCGTCGTTTGTTTTCTCTGGCCGAAGCCCATTTTCAATCACCTGTAGCTGTCTGTGAGCAGGGACTGTGGCTGCAGTGACCTAATATGGTGAAAGCGCCGGCGCTTCGTCAAGGACCACAAATAGCTGTCCTGAACTGCACGCTCTTCACAGCGCAGCCTGTGCCTTCATACATGCAGGCTGCGGTGTGCAATCATCGTTAAATCGTCAGTCACAAGAGGCTGGAGGGATCTCAGGGATCATCTTTGTTGAATCAGGCAACCTCATGCCTGACAGATGTTTGTCTCACCCATTTTTTTTAAAAACCTCCAGTGACAGAGATTATGGTACCAAACATCATATAAATAGAAATACTTATTTCCTGAGGGAGTCCCCCATCCAGCAGCACAGCAGCGTTTACTGCCACATCAAAACACGTTCGGGGAGCACCGATACAATGAGATGTGCTAAACGCCTGCCCTCCTGCCCTTGCCTTCATCGCAGTTCCCAGAGCTGTACAAGCCTCTCGCTTGCCTCCAGGGTGGTTTTGCCTCGGGTGCCTCCGGCAGCCAAGCAGCCCTTCCCGCAGCGCTGTGGGTTTCTTTGGAGGGGGTCCCCACTGAGCAACACTTACTGCCTGTCTCTGTAGGGACGTTCCTCCCGTCCCCTGTACTCACAGCCCTTTTCNGGAGGCCGCCCTCCTCCCTGCCCCGCAGGGTGAGGCAGCGATTCTGCCTTCCCCCCCTCTCCTCTGGCAGCCCGGGGTGAACAATCCCGGCAGCCAGGCAGCCTCCTCCTTTGAAGTGTTGTGCTGGTGCCTCCGCACCGCCCCCACCCCCACGCGTGCTTGGGAGAGCACGGCACAATGAATGTCAAAAGCTGGTTGCAAAGCATAAATGGTTTTGTTTAAACAATAATAATAAAAGGACTTTGCTGAGCCCGTTTTCCATTGACATGTTTAAAAGCCCACCCTGGGGTGTTTCTAAGGTAAGAATGTCTTCAGCATTAGGAACTTCCTTATTGAAAGAGGAAACTGGCAAAAATAAACACAAGTCTCTGCAAGGGACTACATTGGTTTAAAAAGCCCGAAAAATAAAATTTTCCAGTTTTTCATACAGTAACTACAACCTCGTCTAGAAAATGCCGAATGGTATTTTAAAAGGTCGGAGAGGAAGAGCCGCGCAGGAGGAAAACAGCGGCACGGGGGAGAGCTGGAAAGGGCGGATGGAAGAATGTGGCGCCAGGACAGGTCTCCGGAGGTCACCTCGGCCACCCCTGCCCGCAGGCTGCACCGGGCCACATCAGCTCTGCCCGGGAGAGCGGCTCCCGCTGCCCAAGGACTGGGTAATTCCCTTTGCAGTTTGGAGCAGGAGGAACGTGCGCGCCCACCTGCACGCATCCTGGCCTTCATCCTTCCCCTCGGTGGTGCTGGGAGCTTTCCTGGGCAGAGCAGGGCTGCACAACGTCGTAACCCCGGAGTTACTTACATGAGTGCTGTTCCTTCACGGGTAATGTCATTGATTCCCTAACTGAGCACTAAAACAGGGTAAAAAGAAACCACAGTGAAAAGCAAAGAAGTCTTCTGCCCGCTATTGTTCTGTAAAAGCAGTGAGTACCCATTCTCTGCCTGGCAAAGTAAGGAAATTGGGCTTTTCCTCTCTGATTTGTTATTACACCTTTTGGGATCTGCAGGAGAAGGGTTGTTTTGTACACAAGCGTGTATAGTAATTATGAAATACAGAGGAATCTCGGTATTGCACTCTGCCCGAATCTCAGCTGCTGTGCACACAAAAATAGGTGTTTCGTTACTCCTCAGCGCAGCTCTCACAACAGCACGCTGTCTGTGGGATTTGTGTTACGGTGCTACAGCATCGGCAGTTTTGCCAAGCAGGGACAACACGCTGCAGCCTTGCGCTGCCAGCTGCCACCAGAGTGCTCGGAAGCATGTAAAAAGCCCAATATTGATGAGGTACCAATCTAATATTATTTTTCTTACTGTGAAAAAACTTACTAACTTTCCAGTCCTGAGAGCAAATTAATAACATTGAGTAATGATAATATAAATTTTATATATATATAAGTAAGTGTATCTGATATATTTTGCAGTAAAAGGAGAAGAAAAGGTTCAACACTCAGAAAATGTTAGAGCAATAGTTAAGAACAGAATGAAACTGGGAACAGAAGGAAGAAGTAGTACAATATTTTATGCAAATGAAAAAACTCTTCCCTGATTTGAGGAGAGTATTTCAATTCTAAACTCTGGGTTTGAATTATTGAATAAGCCTGGTTTATTTTTTAATTTGACCTAATTTTGCGTGGGGCTGTGTGGTCCATCGGTGCACTGGTCATGGCCCAGAGCAGCGAGGAGGCTCGTCTGCCGTGAGAGACTGCAAATCAATTTTTGCCTTTCGAGAGGGAAGAAGAGAGCCCAGCCCAGCCCGCAGCTCACGTCCCCGGCATTTTGATTAAATTAGAGACGCATTAACATGAGCACTTCTGGTCCATGATCAGGACAGATAAAGTGACCTTGACGCACGGAGCCATTTTCCGAGTGGTGCAAGTGACAGCGAGGACGGCCGGCCGCCCTGGGATGCTGGAGGGGAGGAGCAGCACCGTGCTGCCGGCCTGTTCCCGAGACTGACGGTACTGCAAACGTTAAGGGACAAACACCCTTTTTCTTAATTCTTCTTCCTCCTCCTGCAAAGCCAGCGCAGGTCTGGTGTTTTGAAAATAGCGCTGTTAACCTTCCCGTACTGCTTCAGGGGAGTTTTAGCCCCAGCAGGATGAAAGGCTTGTGGGAGCAGTGTAGCTCCTGTGACAGTGAATGGCGACTGCAGCTCGGCCCGGATTTGTCCCCAAAAGCGTGATTTTGGGCTCATTTGGCTGTGCATTGATGCCTTTCCTTTGACACCGACGGAGTCACCCTGGGAAACAAGGTGAGAGCCAGGCCGAATCGAGAGCAACCGCGCTGCCTCCACTCCCGTCCCAGTTCTGCAGCTCTCGGGAGGGTTCGTGTGCTCCAGATCCGCTTGTTCCTCCCTGCCTGACCCAGGGCATGAGTCGCAGCGTCCGGTGCCTCAGCCTGCGAACAGGGGGCTGCAGCAGCCCCGCTACCCCCTTCCCTGCCCGAGGGACTCCGGGACGGACTCTCACACGTACCACGGGGCTACAGCTGAAACCAGCGCTGGGGAGTAGCCCAGCAGGTAGCTCACCTGGCAGATTTCACAAGGCGTTACGGCAGTTAATTAAGCAATGAAACATAACGCATGTGATTTATGTCACTAGAGCAAAACCTTCCTGCAGCCGTGCCTGGCACAGAGACAGCCCCTGGCCGGAGGCTCCCAAAGCACCCAACACCCGGGAAAGAGCACACAGAGTTAACGCTGCACCGTTCCCGCCGGATGCCCCAATACCCCTGCGTGAGTTTTAGAGCTGAGCATCGTCGTTTGTTTTCTCTGGCCGAAGCCCATTTTCAATCACCTGTAGCTGTCTGTGAGCAGGGACTGTGGCTGCAGTGACCTAATATGGTGAAAGCGCCGGCGCTTCGTCAAGGACCACAAATAGCTGTCCTGAACTGCACGCTCTTCACAGCGCAGCCTGTGCCTTCATACATGCAGGCTGCGGTGTGCAATCATCGTTAAATCGTCAGTCACAAGAGGCTGGAGGGATCTCAGGGATCATCTTTGTTGAATCAGGCAACCTCATGCCTGACAGATGTTTGTCTCACCCATTTTTTTTAAAAACCTCCAGTGACAGAGATTATGGTACCAAACATCATATAAATAGAAATACTTATTTCCTGAGGGAGTCCCCCATCCAGCAGCACAGCAGCGTTTACTGCCACATCAAAACACGTTCGGGGAGCACCGATACAATGAGATGTGCTAAACGCCTGCCCTCCTGCCCTTGCCTTCATCGCAGTTCCCAGAGCTGTACAAGCCTCTCGCTTGCCTCCAGGGTGGTTTTGCCTCGGGTGCCTCCGGCAGCCAAGCAGCCCTTCCCGCAGCGCTGTGGGTTTCTTTGGAGGGGGTCCCCACTGAGCAACACTTACTGCCTGTCTCTGTAGGGACGTTCCTCCCGTCCCCTGTACTCACAGCCCTTTTCCGTGGCACACAGCAGCCTGGCGTTTGCCCGGAGCCATGCAGCAGCCGAGTCCAAACCTGCTCAGCAGCCCTGGCACCTGCGCGGGAGACTGAGCTGGCAGCCAAGGGCAGAGCGGAGGCATCGGCCCCGGGCACCGCTCTGATGAGGTTCCCAAACCCCAGAGCAGCCCTGCACTCCTCCGGGTGCTGTCGCCTTGGGCGAGGGCTGGGAAGAGGAGCTCCCAGGAGGGATGGGGGAGAGCGGGGTGGGAAGGAACACAGGGGCAGACAGGCACCCGAGTGCCGTGCAACAGCGCTGGTCGTCTCATGGTCTGCTCTCAGGGCTGTGGCTTATGCAGACTCCACGACAGCAGGACTGGAGAGGGAACAAAACCATCCACGTAGCCCACATTTGCTCTGTGCTCCGACGTGGCGTTCCTCCCCCTGAGCCTAAGCGAAGCGCCCGGGACCACCCTTCCTGCAAACACAGCAGCTGGAGGGGCGGCGGGGGCGAGCGCGGCTGCTGCCGCAGAGCCCGCCAGCACAAACCGCGGAAGAGCTGCCTCCTCTCCCTTTGTTTTTTGCTGGGATTGCAGGGAAAGAGGGAATGTGAGGCTGGACTGAACCAGAGGTCTCCCCGTGCCTCCATCGCGTCCCTCACCAAACGTACTGCTCCTTCCCGATGTCCCTGCAAGGTCAGTCTGCACCACGAAGCGGAGAGGCTTCCACGGCATGGGGAAAGCCTGCAGAGCCGCTCCCTGCATGGCAGGGTCTCTCCCCTGACCCTTTCTGTCCCCTGCGAGTCTGCCCTGTGTGACCGCAGAAGGTCCCATCGCCAGCCTCGGACCTACAAGCAAGGACTGAAAATACTGAGCCGGTTCTGAATTTGGGAACTGGCAGTCCCAAAGCCTACAGGAAAAAAAATATTCCCTTCTCTCTTACTACTTTCCCCTGAGGGAGTTGCTTATCCAGCTTTGCAGTTTGAAAAAAAAAAAAGCCCTGACGCAATCATACTGTTGCCATAGCAAGAAGCGTTGCTGCTGCATTTTCCTCTGTGAGCTACTGTGACCAGGATTTACTGAGTTGTAGGACAAAGCCACAGCGAGCGAAGGGATCAGATCCACAGCAAGGCTTGCAAAAAGCTGCACGAAATCTGGGTTGGCACATGTTGCTGCAAGGGCGCTGGGGGGGGAGGTGTTACAGCAGCGTGAGGATACCCAAACCTGAGTATTAGGAAATGAGTTCAGTTCCCAATCCACCCTGGCGAGAGCTCAGCCTCTGCCATTCCCAGCTTTACCTCCGTCTTGTGCATCTTCCCATCATCTCTGACCGTCCCCTTACAACGAGTGACCACCTCCTCCCCAGGGCCCCAGTTCTCCATCGCTCCATCCCTGCCACACCAGCAAAGAATGAGTCCAGAGCGGGGTACGCAGTGGTCTCACCTCCTTCTCGAAGCAGCACACGCTTGTCACGGGGGCAGGTACCTGCACGCAGCAGGAGGCCAGACTGCAGACAGGGATCCGTGAGCCGGGAGGCAGCAGCACTGCAGAGGTGCAGGAGGCATCGCCAGCGGGAGGTGCAGCCCTGTCGGTACCGGTTTGGAGCTGGTGATGGGGAAGGCAGACCCCATGCCGAGGGGATACTCCTCCAAGAGCAGAGGAACAGCCCAGCTCCGAGCGATCAGCCCCAGGCAGCTCCTTGGGAAAGGTCTCTCAAAGGGCAGAGCCTGTTCCTGTTGCGCTGGGCTGTCCGGGTGTCCCGGGAGGAGGAAGGGACACAAGCCGGACCCTGACCACCTCAGGGGAGCAGGGCCGGGAGACCTGTCCCTGGCAAGGATGGTGAGAACCAAAGCCCAGAAGGCAGCACCCCCGGACCATGGAACCTCAGCCTTGGGACAGAGCCCCGGCATGATGCTCCACGTCTCCGGGAGGGGATTCGGGGCTGGGGATGCCGGTGCACCCAAGCTGAGGTTAGGGAGATGGTGAAAATAGCATGTGGTAACCAAGGCAACGATGTAAATGGCTTGGCTCTAAGAAGCAGTTTTATCAGGGACCGATGCCGTGCTTCTCAGCCAGATTATGGAAAACCAAATCCTCGGTTGTCACACCACCAATACCTGTCCAAATAGAGCCAAAATTTAGAAACAACTGAAAGCAAGCGCTGCTCTCACACCTAACAAATTTGGTGCGTGCAGCAGCAGGGGCTGTGCCCTGTCTCCCCAAGTCACGCTGCCATTCCCGTGTCGAGGATCCATCCGTAGCCTGAGCGCCTGCACAGCCAAGACGGTGCCCGCGTGCCCCTGGCCCTGCGGCTGTCCCGAGACTGGGGACGTTTGGCTGATGCTTCACAGCTTGCAAAGCAAACTGGCTTTGGGGTCTGCCACCAACACAGCGGCAGGGATTCGCGCTTCGGTTTTGCCATCCCCGCTGGAAGGGCAGGTCAAACCTCGTGCCATTAACAGCTCCACGCTGTGAGAAGGGCTTGGGATCAGCCGTCATCTCGGGGGCCTGCAAAAAGCGCAGCTCTGCCTCCCTGAATTGCCTCCCCGGGCTTTCGGAGGGCTGAAGCGCAACAGCTCTCGTCACTTGCTTCTGCGGCGGCTGCAGTTTTCGGCTCCCCTTTAGGGCCCTTAGGACCACCTGGAAGAGGCCAGGCTTTCTGCAGAGCCCGCACCTCTCCATGCCCCGCTCTCCTCCGCAAGTTGTCGTCACCAGAGTCCAGCTGCTCCACGGCACGTGGCAACTCCGGCAAAAGCCTCGTCAACTTGCCTGGGCCGGCATTTGCAGTGGGATTTGTACCTTTTCTTCTAGCGTTACCAGCTTGCAGGCGCCAGCGCTGACCTTGGAGCTGGTGGTTACGTGCTTTACTGGCATAAAGCCTTTCGCCTCCCGGCTCTGCTGCGCTGGAGAGCCCGGCTGTGCCGTGGGCGACTTGGTTTGGTGCAGCAACACCGGCTGCTTGTACCCATGGGATCCCGGGCTGCCTGGAAAACCCAGGTGGGATGAGGTCTGCCCTGGCTGCTTCCCCTTTTAGCAGGGCCCTACCGGGCTCCGTAAGGGGGCTCTCCCCCTGCCCCCCCCCGCGTCTGCGCCTGCCAGCGTCCCCCTATGCAAAACGCAGCTACTTCTGGCATGGAAAAAGCAGCAGCAGCAGCAGCACCGTGTGTTTCTCTCTCCCACCTTCACTCCTGTCAACCTACCAGCTGTATTAAGGACTCGTCTCGCTTATATAAGCTCTCATTAATCATCATCTAAGAGTATTTGCAGCACAGGAGTTCTTAAGGTCGGGAGATGCTACCCAAGGACACAACAAACAAACTTCCACTGTGCAAACACGGCGTGACCTTGCAGGACAGAGAGGGCTGGGGGATGCAGGAAGGTTTTTTTATCCACATTCTGCAGGGGAAGAAACTGCCAGGAACACGGTATCTCTCCCTGGCAAGGAGGGAAATGCACACCGAGGTGAGCCGGCCAGAGTGCCGGGGGAAATCGGAGCTTTTCCACCCCCCTTGGCCCCCTCCGTGCACTCACCCGCACCGCAGGGACCGTACGGCACTGCCGGCACACCGGCGTTTGCTGCAACGCTCTGCAGCGGCGCTGGTGGTCTCGTACCCCTCCCTGGGCCCGCGCAGGGTGGCCTTTGGTCCAGCTCCCTGCACTAGGGCTCCCCAGGACACCCCCTGTCCCCCCTCCCTCGTCAGCAAGTCGCCCTGTGCTGCCATTTCCCCGCCTGGGAGGGCAAGGGAATGTAAATCACCTTGAGATCTGCAGAGGAGCGCAGCCCCTCCTGCGCAGCTTTATTGCTATCGACACAAGGAGCGGCGCGGCAGAGCGAGCCGGGATTCTGCGGGAACAGCCGCGACTGCAGAAACCCCTGAACTGCAGCATCGACGTTTCTGCCTGCCCAGAAGGTTCCCGCGCCCTTGCATGAGCTCATCCTGCACCGTCCCCCCCTTCGGTGCCTCCCCGCTCCGCCGGCAACAGCGGCCAGGCTGTAACCCAACCTCTCCCCGAGCCCTCTGCGCTGCAGAGGAGGAATGGGAACCGACAGCAGAGCAGATTCTTGGCTGTCTGGGTCACTTTCTCCCCGCGCCGCCTCTCGTGAAGCTCCAAGTCATGCGACTCCTTCTCTTTTTTCCCCTTAAGGCAGGGAAACGAGTTGGGAAAGTTTCCCCCGCGCTCTCCCCCACCAGCTGATCCGAGTGAAGGCAGGTAGAGGCAACGTCTCTGCCTCCAGCAGCACCACGCCTGCCCGGGGAGCCGTGGGTTTGCAGGGAAAGGCCAGATTCTGGCGTTACGCAGGCTGGTGCCAGCCCAGCACGGCCGCCCTGGGCTACGAGAGCGATTCCCAGAGCAAGGAGCTTTTCGGAGGAGCTCGACAGCCCCCAGCATCCTTTGTCTTTGCAGCTATCGCCCCATCCCTCTTCACCCTAAACTTCTGTCATCAGATCGCCCAGCGCTGGGGGCTGCCGGCCAGCCCCGGAGCGGGAAGGGAACCTCTCCCCTCCCTGCAGCCGGGCAGGGGGCTGCCCCACACGAGGCACCATGGAGGGGTCCATGGGTGAGCCGCTGCCCAGCCCCGGC
>VYXH01001859.1:0-20562 GCA_013397275.1 Burhinus bistriatus
CAATGCCAAGTGCAAGGTCCTGCCTGTAGGTCAGGGCAGTCCCACGCACAATTACAGGCTGGCTGGAGAATGGATTGAGAACAGCCCTGAGGAGAAGGACTTGGGGGTGTTGGTGAATGAAAAGCTCAACATGAGCCGGCAATGTGTGCTTGCAGCCCAGAAGGCCAACCATATCCTGGGCTGCATTCAAAGAAGCATGGCCAGCAGGTCAAGGGAGGTGATTCTGCCCCTCTATTCCACTCTCGTGACATCCCACCTGGAATACTGTGTCCACCTCTGCAGCCCCCAACATAAAAAGGACATGGACCTGTTGGAGTGGGTGTCCTGGTTTGAGGTAAAATAGAACCAATTTTCTGTTCAGTAACTTTACTTTTTAGCTAGGCCTCTTCTCACGGCTGAAAACCTAACAGCATGTTGTGCAAAAGCTGTTCGCATTCAGGGTGATAAGACCGGTGTTTATAGTTGATGCCAAGGAATGCTAGGCAGAGAGGTTCTTGCTTATCCTTACTACTATAAAAACCAAGGCCAGCCAACTTTGTTACTTGCCCTGTTGGAAGGTCAGAAGTGCAAAAGCATAGAGGAGCCACACCAGTGGGGAGGAGCAGACAGGACAGGTGACCCAANAGAGAAGGCTGCAGGAAGACCTTACAGCAGCCTTCCAGTATCTGAAAGGGGTCTACAAGAGATCTGGAGAAGGACTTTTTACAAGGGCATGTAGTGATAGGAGGAGGGGTAGTGGCTTCAAACTGGAAGAGGGTAGATTTAGATTAGATCTCAGGAAGAAATTTTTCACTCTGAGGCTGGTGAGGCACTGGAACAGGTTGCCCTGGAAACTTGTGGAGGCCCCATCCCTGGAAGTGTTCAAGACCAGACTGGATGGGGCTTTGAGCAACCTGGTCTAGTAGGAGGTGTCCTTGCCCATGGCAGTGGGGTTGGAACTGGATGATCTTTAAGGTCCCTTCCAACCTAAACCATTCTATGATTCTATGATTCTAACCTATTAGTTCTTAAACAAAAACAACTGGTGGGTTTTGGGAAAGAGCAAGATGACTACTGATCAGTACTTGAAATGATTATAAAGGGAAAGGTAGTTATTTCTCAAATTGTCTGAAGTAGCTTAGTCATGAAAGCTTTCTCATCTGCCTGGTAAATACAGCAGGTGAAACCTGCTGGTAGGAGGGCCAGGGCGACTGGGAGCTGGGTGAGGAGGAGCCACCCCTGCTTACAGCAGGGACCTCGCTGTCTCCCAAGAGCTGGCACTGCCCATATATATGTCCTCCGAGGGTCTTTCCCATCAGTAAGCATACCTGGATGGACAAATATATTCCGGGATGAGGGTTAAAACCAGAAAGGAATGCAATACCAGATAATCAGTATTCAGAATAACAAAAGTATCTCTAAGGTTCTAGACTGCGACTGCCTTGGCACCAAGGAAAGAGAAACAACCATGAGTGTCCTGCCTGTTTGTACATGCTGTCCCCTTGAAAAGCAAGGCCCCCTTCAAAAGCAAGCATAGTTTGCTGCTTCTCTTTCCCCAGCACTTCTTGTGCATGCTTTTGGCCCTCTGTTTTGCCTGAGTTTTTGAGAAGGTCTGCCTTGGCTGTGTTTAATTGGCACTGACTTTGTGACAGAAAACATGCCACAAGACCTTGAGCCATTAAGACTATCAGAATATTCTGATGCATTATACAGACTGGATTGAGTGGTAAACAATTTTTGTACCTGGCGATTGTCTTTCAAGCCCTTCTTTCTCCTCAAAATCTCTGAAGTTTAAAAAGGGGCTTTCTGAAGCTTTCTTTTGAGCATCTACAAGGGGAGCGTCTTTGAGAAGGACTTGAGAGAGTTATCTATCAACCTTACCTGTAATATGAAGCTTTGATATATTATAGCCCATGAACTTGGGACTTTTTATTCTCTTTGTTTCTGGCAACACAAGCATATTTGGAAATAATTTTGCATGTCATGAAAGCTTAGTAGACAAGTGACAGCACTGCTCGTAGAGCTTGTAAACTTGAGAAACTTAAGCCTTACGATTGAAGGATAATTTATTTTTCAAAGAGAAATTCCACATTACAAATCAAAGAGCACTCACGTGAGATCTTAAAAGACAAAGAATCAGCACAGAAAAATGGATACTTGATGTGACTACACCCATAATTCACCAGTGCTTGGCTTTTAGTAAGTAATATAAACTCTCTTACCAGTCTACTAGAAACTATAAAAAAAAAAAAAAAAAACCCAAAAAANAATGGATACTTGATGGGACTACCCCCATAATTCCCCAGGGCTTGGCTTTTAGTAAGTAATATAAACTCTCTTACCAGTCTACTAGAAACTATAAAAAAAAAAAAAAAATAACCCAAAAACCAAAGCACCAACAATAAAAAAGATCCATCTCTGCAGATAAGAAAGCTTTTAGAAAAGCTTTTTAACAATGTACTTTTGTGAATGGCTTCCATTTGCATTAGAAATACATGGATTAGGTTGGACTGAATCATAAAGCACCTTTTGTCATTCTTCTTTTTTGTTCAGTCATGGTTAAATGCAGCCGTTCCAGGTACTGTGACACACTGTGACTTTGAGCAGAAAAGAATAAGGAGTCTTTCAGCACACCTGCCCAGTTATGAAAATTACAAGCTTTAGAGGAAGAAACATTTTCTAGTTTGTGAACTAATGCCACTAATTTGTTCCCACATACTTCTCTGTCATGATCAATTAACAGAAGCAGCATTTTTAAAGATTTAAATGATGTTAAACATTTTTGTCAGGCCATAGTGTCTTTAATACATCTGTTACTTCATCTGAGCAATGAGGACTCAAAAACAAGAGCATGGAAGACATACGGAGAACAGAAAGAGTAAGTTCAGATCAACAAAATGCACATTTATAACATTCATTAATTTCTTAAATTTCATGCTTTCTAATCTGTGTTCATAATAAGGTACGGGGCTAATAAGCAGTCAAGCAGGTACCCTGTCTTCCATCATGAATTCATACGTGTTTCTTTCCTCTGGAAATTGGAGGCTAAACATTTCCTACAGGGTATAGGAAGAAGTTAGTGTCTCTTCAAACCGATTCCATGTAAGGAGGTGTTGTCCATTGTGTTTTAGAAGGAATCAGAAAATGATCGCAGTGCTAAGATTATAACTTAGCCTTTCATGATATTTAATGTATACAGAAAATTAGGATCTAAAAGTGCCTGCATAGTTTTTATGTCCTGGCTTTGTGCCAGAAGAAGTAAAAGCTGGAATGTTTGGCAATAAATGGGTATAAATCCCAAATGCAGTGACAGACCCAGTAAAAATCCTACTGAAAGAAGAGAGGAAAACAGTGAGAGGATTAAAAATATTTGTTGTAGAAGGAAATTGGACCTGCCTGATAGTTCAATAGTATAGTCAGTGAAAAACCTGAACCACCTCTAATGGCATCGCTTCTGAGATAAACGTGGCATTTTTCCTGAGTGCAATGGGGGCAAAAACCCTACAATTGCTGTGCAAACTAAAAGCCTTTGTTAAACCAGCAGAAAGAACATTTACTGATAATGTGGAAAAAAACGTCCACAATCACCTGTCCCCAAAGCCACTGGTGATTTGAAAAGCATTTCTGTTTTTATAAGCAGAATAAAAAGATGAACGTTTCTGAGTACGTGGCTGAATTAGGAAAATTAACAAAGCATTGCCAGCTTGGAGAGAGTTTAAATCATGCATGAAGAGCCTCAATAGTGTGTTGTATGCAGAAGGAAGTGATCCAAAAATGCCTGTTTACTTGGGCCTTTTATACCCTGAAATGGTCCCTAGAATTTGATATTTAAGTGAAGACAGCTTCTTATCATCCTATAGCGCTGCAACAACATCATCTGAACTGCTCAGCAAAGTAACCAGGGTCAAACCAAAAGCTCAATGTGGGCATTATTTAAAGACTCAGTGCTTTACTTTGAGGATGCAGAAATTTGATGAAGTAAAGCTTTCTTATGAAATCTTCCACGGGACCAATTTTTCTTGCAGTATTTTTGTACTTGCATTTCTCTGCCAGATAGAATAAAATGCAACCGCTAGAATAAAATTAACAAGTAGTTTCATTAACAAACCATTTGTTTTACTGTAACCTAAAAACTTTTTTTTCTTGATGTTGATACTTGCTAAGAGCCAGATGGTTCTGTCCTGGGATAAGCAATTGGTGTAACTGACAGCTGTGCCTCTGTAAGGCCTCAGACAGCAAGCTTTTTATCTGAACAAGTTTCAGTGTACCTCTTATATGCCGCAGAGCCAGAAAGAGATCTGAATGCAGGCATACCTTGGTGTTAGGACAGCAGTTAACAAGATTGATCTTTTCAGCTGGGCCTGATGCTCTTGAGAATGTTTCATTAGTATATTGCTACAGGATTACCAGCTTTTTTTGCTTATCAGAGCATCTTCTATTGATTAATTGCATCAGAGGGAGGGTTGAGGATAATGGTGAGGAGGAATGAAAGCACAGAGCCGCCTTATTATTATTATTATTATTATTATTATTATTATTATTATACAAAAAGAACTAAAATTAATCTTATTAAAAATAATACATTTTTTCCACAGCAAGATTTGGTGCAAAGGCCTGAATTATCAATTCAGCACTCCATCAATATAGCAGCTTTCCAGTATCTGAAGGGCACCTACAAGAAAGCTGGAGAGGGTCTTCTTACAAGGACATGTAGTGATAGGAGGAGGGGTAGTGGCTTCAAACTGGAAGAGGGTAGATTTAGATTAGATCTCAGGAAGAAATTCTTTACTTTGAGGGTGGTGAGGCACTGGAACAGGTTGCCCTGGAAACTTGCGGAGGCCCCATCCCTGGAAGTGTTCAAGGCCAGGCTGGATGGGACTTTGAGCAACCTGGTCTAGTAGGAGATGTCCTTGCCCATGGCAGTGGGGTTGGAACTAGATAATCTTTAAGGTCCCTTCCAACCTAAACCATTCTATGAATCTATCATTCTAATATCTCAGTGAGAAATCTGGAAAGTCTCAACCTTCATATTTGCATGTTTGGACCTTTCCATAGTGCCAGCTGTCCAGGCGACAGCCAGCTGCCAAACCAAACATTGCACGCTGCCACTCCAGCAAGTGCCACTTCTCACCCCGTGCTGCCAGCAGCTGCTTGGTTCCCTTTATCCTGCACTTTCACTTTGAGATCCAGAGGTCTCCCAGCCTGTAAACACTCTAAAAACAGGTGTCACTTATTTGATGTCATAACCTTACTCAAGGAACTGTCCCCTATACATATTCTAAGGTCTTTCTAGACATGCTTACCTGTCCTACCCACCCTTACCATCCTTATTGCTTGTCAACTTTCTTCTGGTCTACTCTAGCATCAAACAAGGAAGTGCAATAAATAACTTCTTAGGGTCTATGTGCTCTGCATCTGGTACCATCTGTGTTTTAGATGTCTGCCACAACCATGGCTATACACAGACAGAGTTGTGTATAGAGGAAGGGTATATAAATAAGCCTAAAATGTAGGCATGAATAATTCACCTCCTCAGTCCTTCCAGTGAATGCATTTACAGTAACATACTGTAATGCTGTAACATACTGCAACTGCTGTTGCTCCTCAGGGGAAGATTGTCTCTCTTGTACTGTGATCCCACTTGTATTCCTTTTCTCCAATGTTTATTACCGCAAGAACAAAGATGCAAGGGGGAGTTCAGTATGGAGCTGAACTGAACTCCATACTTTATAGACTGTACACATTATCTGTATCATTATATATATGTATATATCTGCGTTTGTGTATATAAACATATACACATACATGAGTAATTATATGTAGGGAGAGTACATGTATGTATACATTCTATGTATTATAGAGAGAGAGTACGTATGTCCTAGTTCATTTCAGTATGACAATGTGAATAAGGATCGCCTAATGACATCTAACTTTTCTTCCGGGATTGATTCAAAGTACAATTTTTTGCATGAATTCATTGCTTAATCTTCTCCCTATCATTTACTTTTACATTTGGTTTTCTATTTAGCTCTGTCTCTGATTAATTTTCCTATAGATGTAGAGATGACAGGCTTTTTTTTTTTTTATAAACAGAATTTATTTGCCAGATTGGCTTTCTTCCACAAAGCCTAACAACTCCAATGCTCAGAGCTTGTTAGGACTGATTCTTTTCTAACTATATCCATGCATTCAGGGATATGATTAATTCTTCTAGAAAAAAATCTATGCAGTTGATAGCTTTAAAAAATGTATAACATGGATAAGTGTCACACAGCTGGCTATGAAAAGAGAAGGGTATTAATCACAACATTTAGATTAGATTATAGATGCAGTTGAACTTTTTTTGTCGCTTGCTGCAACCATTCTTTTTGGAACAGTCACTGCTCTGCTATTCTAACAGGGAGAAAAACACGTTTAATGCATACAGCTGAAAAGGCTTGGCCTTACTTTCAGGATGATCTCATGAATTTGATAAACATGGTTCATTAAAGAATATAGGCTCAAAGACAAGAATTATCCTTAGTTTAAGATTCAACAAAGCTCTAGAAGAAGAAAAATCTGGGAGGCAAAGGACAGAAAATATGTTTGATGAAGGCAACTGTACTATGTTAAATAAGATCTCAGACTGCCTTTATGAAGCATGGAATTTGTGACTCTTAAAAGCATTACTGTGAAGTTGGTGCTTAGAGTTTTGGCTCAAGCCTACCCCTACCCCCTTAGCAGCCAAAGGTAACACTTCTGATGTCTTCAAAAGAAGTCAGAGCAATCACACATTTCTGCTTTTGGTTCTCCATTTCTAACAGCGTATCAGTCCCTATGAAGACGGGCATCGGGGTTTTTTTTCCAACTGGCTGGTTTGTCATGAGTTCTTCCCAAGTAAGCACATGTTTATACTGAATCTGACAACAGGCTTTCATAACATTCTTACTAAGTAGCAGGGAATTATGTCTTCAGCCAAGGTTGTTGGGGTATTTTTTTAGATGGTCTTTTATCTGAAAATACTGATTTGCTAAAATGACCATTGGCTTAAATGGTGTTTTCAGATCAAACAGAAGGAGAAAAAACCCAGCGTAAGTATCTCATAACTAGAACACTTACTTGACATAGCAAAGATGCAGCAATGCAGAAGCTACTATAGTGCTTTAGACACCAAGCTATACGTCACCAGGCTGTACAGAAGCCATTGCTGTCACCCAATATGTACTTAATTATTCACGTAAAGTGGAAAAGATCTTTCAGACTGAATGTGGGAAACACAGCAGATCCAGAGCAGGATGTGTGCCTAAATGGCAAATACCTGCTTCTCTCTCTTTTGGTTTCTGTCATGAAACTCTGAAAAGAGTAATTTCCTTGGGAAGCATAAAAATGACCATTGATAATACTCAGGAGAATTTTCTAAGACAAGAGAACCATTTAACTCCTAAGTCTCTTCCATGCCTTCACAGGTGCAGATAAAAAAACTTTTTGCCAAAGAAACTTTTTGCTATGGAAATGTGCGCCTGAGGTGGAGCAAACCTGTCAATAAAATGGTTCAGGGGGATTTCAGTATCCCTCAGCAAAGGCAGGACATTTATGTCACTGCTATCAGCTTGTTTAGCTGTTCAATTTATTTTGTGTTGTTCAAAGAAAGAACAATAAGAAATGTTTGGGGAGCAATCACACATCTTTGGGCTAACTGCAGGTGTTAAAGCTGCAGGTTTCTCCTGAAAGCCATCTTCAAAATGATACCAGGTGAGTTCTGGTTGTAAACTTCTGTTTTATTAGCATGGGCTGAGTGGTGCCAGAAACCTGCAATCCCTTTTAACCAACTGTTTCTCTTTAGGTTTTATCACATTTTTATGTTAAACAGTCTCAGAAAGACAACAGGTTGGCATAGGGAATGTCAGCTTGAAGTCCGTAACTCTCATTCCAGTTGCAGAATTGTATTTTTCCAGTCTGAAGAATGCTTTTAGTTTGGTAAAAGTTAGTTCTAGAGTGCCACATTTCATGCTTTACTTTGGAAATTTATACATTAAGGCAGGTCATGACCAGAAAAGGCAAATGAATAGACTTACAGACAACATTTTATTCAATATATAGCTTGGTACTGGACCATTATTTCAACATAAATGTAGCAAATCACTTTTTCCCCACTTTAAGCAATGATTTTTCATGAATATTTTTGTCACATGATCCCTTCCTTACTACTGAGCACATGTTATTTGCTCTCCACTAGCTTTTTTAATGGCCACCCAACGGGGTCTTATATCACTCTATTTGTTATATCTGCATCTGGTCAAACAGTTCTTAAAAAAATCATTTATTGAAATAGTCTAACCTTTTTCCAGTTCTACAAAATATCCATAAGAAGAATGTGACTTTTATTACTTCATTCCTTATTCATAATTGTTTGTCAGATCACTTATGTGAACAAATTATTGCCTGTGGATTCTTCTCAAAACTTCCAATCATTCCTCACCATCTGGAGGACAAGGCTGGCTTCATTAGTCACACAGTCTTATTTATATCCTTTGATATGCAATAACCATCCTCTTGGAGACCGAACTGGGGATGTCCAAGTTAAAAGCATAATTCATTTTAGCCTGAGTTAGCTCTCACTAGAGCTGCAATGGGCTCAAATGCTCTCAGGAGCACAGAGAGTAACACATACCTACTGAGGGAAAACTTCAATAAACCGAGTTTAAAGAAACTGCCTAACATTTACTTGGAAAATATTCTTAAATATTTTTCTTTTTTTTTTTTTTCACTTTCCACACAAGAAAATATATGTTTTCCTACACATACACAGTCTCTGTGCTCAGTCAGTTCCTGAATGAACCAGTAAGATAGATAACTGTCTGCTGGTTGTCTGGAATGCTTCTGGTTTGTGTTATATGTCGTATATACATACGTAGATGTGTTTGTGTGCTGGTGTGTATTGACATGACATGGTATGACTTGACCATGAATTCTTTGTATTTCTTGTTTGATCTATGCAGCAGCTGAGGCACTAAGTCTCTGGCCTGGCACACTCATAAAAATAAACACAGCTATATTATACATTTATAAATATATCTTTTGACAGATCTCACACTGTGTTTATACGGAGAGATTACTTTAGCCTTCTCGCCAATGGTCTCCACTTAAACTCACTGGTCTCTCTTTTGTAACACCATTATTTATGGATCATTTGTGAAAAGCACTGATGTGAGGGGAGGAAGCAGCAGCTCCTTCAGGTCTCCTGCCCCTGCAGATCTCTCCCACTGGGGATGCAGGGCTGCTCGCAGGCTGTGTCCTCACTCCATGCCTTTCCTTACCCAACCCTGTCCCTGTTAATCTCTTGCTGCTTTATTGACTATACTGTCCATCATTTAGATGTATTATTAAGTACACGTACTTCTGGGACAACTTGCCAGAGGTAATGTCACTTTACCTTGTTCTCTGGGTTAGACTATTTCCACCACCTAATTCTCTCAGTATTATTAATAGACAATAATTTCTTGGTATGTATCTTTTTCTATTAAACATTTTCATTTGGAATTCACACCTGGAGGTTTTCATTTACTTTTCTAATGACTCATTAAAAAATGAGTATCATGGTTTAGGAAATGATTTGGGAACATAATTTAGCATGTGAGCTACGTCTACTTACTAATTATCATGTGTTAGTGCTTGAAGGGCTCGGCTGCTTTCTGAGCAACCCAAGTCGGTGAAGATACGCCACAGAAGATTTCTCTCCCTGTGCGTACCCTAAGTTATGCAGGGTGTGAGCTGGAAGCCTGGAGGTCCCGCACAGTCAGTAAAAGCAAATGACCTTCAGCTATGGGACTGGGGCTGCAAAGTCAGGAACTACCTCTTGGTGAATCCTTCTGGAAGAAGACAAATCGCAGCAGCATTTAGTAAATAGTAGCAAGTAGTATTTAGTAAATAGTAGACAGTATTTAGTAAATACTAAATAGTATATAGTAAAAAGTGGCACTTAAAAATGAAAACATTGAAAGCCTAGATGTCGTACATGTGAATGACAGAACAAAGCCTGGGTTAGAAAGTCTGTGCTTTTGTACTCCTCTCTCAGGCTGCTACAGTCTTCATGGACTCCAGATTTGAAAAGAAGGGAATAGGCACTTTGGAAGTGAAGGGCTAGGGTGTGGTGCTGCTTAAATTCAAGGAAAAATTTGAAGCACATCTCTCAGTGGTGTATCACAGGCAGGTGAGTTGGCAAGCACAGTCTGTAAGTCTCCTCACAGGGATCAGCCAGGGCTCCTGCTTTGAAACACCTGAGACCCTCTACCAGCATTTGGGTGGCTCTCTTTATTCTTTTCTACAAGTAGTGAATTTTTTCATATTTGTTACCCTATAAAACAAGTTCTTCTACCATTTCTATTTTGGGTGCATGCATGAATAGTTAAGGAATATTAATTTCAAACCTAGATGTTTCCCTGTAAAAATAAGCCTCCATCCTTCTGGTCGTGCAGCCGTGCAAAAGCATAAATGCCTTCCCTGGATCCAGCTAATCTCTTCATTCATGGTTTTGCGTGGGAAAGAACCAACAGTGTGCACTTGGTACACAGATAACAGCACTTTGTTAGTTTGAGAGAAGAATATTGTTTGAAATACCATTTCAAATTAACATATTTTGTTACTCAGGAACAAATAAAAAGGTGCTGCAGGCAGAGTTTAGTTGGGAAATAAGAGATGTCAATGGGAAGGAGCAAGGCCTAAGAGGGGATAAGAAAGAGGAGCGCAAGGCTGTACAGCATGCATGCTGTAGCAATGCGATAGATGGATTCTTGACCAGGGGCTTAACAACCAGTGGTCCAAATCCAATAAATCTTATCCACAGGGTAAGCAGAAAAATCTTCCTAGTAAGAAATAATTGATTCTGCCTCAGGGCAAAAGCAAAAAAAGGATTTCATCACACACACAGCTGCAACATAGGACTCTAGAGATTCCTCTGTCACAATTTAGCTGAGACCTTGATGTATCTTCCAATGCCCTAACCTCTGTCCTAATGAATTAATAATTAAAAAACTTATAATGGGAATACTGAGTTAGTTACCAGGTTACCAGAAGGATTAGGAGGAGCCTCATTAATATCATCTTGGAAAGAGTCAAAGACGTTCACTATGTGTTCATCCCCTGTGTGGTCCTTCCCATCCTCTTTCAGAGGTTGCTGTCCGTGTATAATCAGGTCACATCAGCCCTCTTAAGCTAGTCCTGGGCAAAGTCAGCCAGGTTGGCCTGAACCCTGCTGGAAGGGATCTCTGGGTCACTGCATCTGAATTACTGCTGTCACCCAACAACAGGCATGGCTCAGCCTAACGTCACTGACCAGAAAGTGAGGGGTAATACTTAACTACAGAGAGCAGGGCATTTTAAACCACAGAACAAGCTCTCCTTACCTCCAGAAATGCTAATCTTTTTCCCAATTAGGGAAAGAGTATTGCACTTTGGAAGAGTATCAAGCTTGTAGTAACAACTATAACTCAAGTATCATTCTGCAGAATTTATGCTTTTTTGGAATGGAGACAGTTTCTTGTTGATCATCTGGCAGCAAGAGGGCCCAATCTAACTTTCTCATTTATTCATTACATACAGAAGTGGTTAATTCATTTAACTGCGCTCTGAAAATAGAAAGGCTCCTGTTGCTTTCATTTTCATAGGTAACCTCTTCTGTACTGGAATTATTTTAATATTGTTTCCTACTTCTGCAGTTAGTTTAACATACACTTTTTAATGAAAATCATCAAGTTAATGTAGATGTAGTCACTTTTCTTGTATGTTCACCACAGCTCTCTGCGCTATGTGAAGCTCAAGGAGTGCCTTAGTACCAGTGTGGGACAAGGGCAACGGGCAGCCTTTAGGGGCCATCTAACGTCACAGATTTGTCTCTTTTACTTCTACCAAGTCCTTTCAGCCAGGTAAGCCCTACCTCCACATCTCTTTCTAATTCTTCAAATACCAGAAACTGAGGCAATTAAGTGTTACTAAAGTGTGTCTGCTGAAAACTTCTGGAGGTTATAGGATAATTTGCATGTTTATTTCATTTTGCACGTTCATTTCCTTTTCATAAGAAGGCTCATAAACACACTGCAGTAAGATTTTCCCTGTATCCCTCCTTTGAAAAAAAATGCCATACATACTACACAAGAAACTAACTCTGCCAAAAATATGTATGTCTGAGGAAAGAGAAAAATTAAAGCAAATACTTCTATGTAAAATAACTCAGTTTTTCTGGGTTTTGTTTGTTTGTTTGGTTGGTTTTTTTTAATCAAGTCCTGGCTTTTTTTTTTCATATCTTCAAACTGGGGAGTTATTTTCAGTGGGAGATTTTAGACTGTTGTTGCTTTGACATTTTATTTGTCAGCTCTGTAGTTGACACACAGTTTACGTATTGCTGGATGCAAGAATTAGAAGGATAACAACTGCCAGAGAAGTACTAGAACAGTGGCTTAGGCATAAGGTTAACCTTCTATAGAAATCCATAAGTTTAACCTTCTATAGAAATCCATAAGTTTTAACCTTTACAGTGGTATTTCTACTTTTTTTTATTTTTTTAAATATAATTCTCTGCTTTGTTTCATCTTCTAGTGGGGCATGAGAAAAGCTCTGGTAAACAATTAAATCAATATATTGAACTAGAATTACATAAAATACTGTGTATTTTTAAGACAACCAGAAATTACACAAACAAAACTAACAAGGTGTACCACGTGGAACAAGTCAGTCAAGAGCATTTCCTTATCTAGCTTTTATAGAACATTTCTGTAGTGTTAAAAATCGTTTCTCGTTCTGGAGAGGTCAGCTAGATTAAGCAAAGTTGGATGACATAAATCCTTTTCAAGCTTGAAGGGTGAATTGATTATAGTGTATCAGTTTGTAAGAGATAATAGACCTGATAATTGAATGAATTTCATTTCTTCTTTAAAAAAAATAGATAGCTAGATAGATATGAGAGGGAAGATAAGCAATTCTGCCATGATTCACTCCTCCAGTTAGAAAAAGTTCCTTGGGTTTCACTGAAATGGCTCCATTTTACAGCCAAATGTCAGATCTACTGTGTAGTTGCTTGTATCACATATGATGTAAAAAAGTATATAGTTAGGCTGTGGAGTAGGTTTGTTTGCTGTTTATTTTACATTTAATTTTATTTGATATAAATACATATTTATAAATATGTATTGTTAAATATACTCCTGTCATTTTGAACACTGTGTTCCTCAACCCTTCAAACTCGTAAAAGCTTCAAAGAATATATTTGGAAATGTACACATACAAAATCAGTTCTTTTCCAACAAATTCATTATCAGTTCTTATTCTTTAAAGATACTAAGAAGAAAATAATCAATTGCAGTCCACCTCTGCAATTTTATCAAAACCACTATTTCATGGACTGAATTTTTTAAAAGTTGTCTAGAATAAATGAATTTGGCCCACAAAACATATCTGACAACAGCACCACTAGAAATTTTATATTAAGTTTCAGGCTGAAGGAAATTTAAATGACTGAGCTATAAAAGTCTACATAAGACGGTTCGAAGAAAATGCTGACACTTCCCTATCTCTAGTGATGCTGCCAGGTGCTGTTATAATTAGTTCTTTGGAAGCAAAAACCTGTTCATTTCTGCAAGCAGAGTAAAACCTTGTCTGCAGACCAGGTCTGTTAATTTGAGACCGAGCATTATTTCAGCACTTGGTCTACTTAAGAAGAATAAAGAGCTTTTGGTAAAGGTCTTCGGTGCTGAATAAACATCCTCAGGTCTAGAATTTGGATTCCTTAGTCAGCAGAAACTGGCAGGGGTTAGAAAGATCTTAGCATTTTCAGCTCATTTACAATGTAATTTATTAAATAAACCTATGGACAGACATTTAAACTAATAAACTGCTGAGAAAAAATGGTTTCTCATTCAGCAATTCACCTGACAGTGTATTAGAGTCAGTAAGAAAATCACTCCTTTTTCCTTTTAAAAGTTAGAGAGAAATGTATGTAGCAGAAAAAGAGCCTAACACTGGAAAAGGTAGCATTAAAAAAAACAGGAAGAGCACAAGGTATATGTCAATCCAGTGATCCAGTAGTATTTTGTAAGAAGATGCAATTCAGTTTAATACAAAATTGTCAGCATACAGTTTTTCCATCACAGCAAGAAATGGGTTGTTAGTATTCTTAACCCAGTGTCTGCTAGTTTACTCTCTTTTGCAAGCTGGACCTTAATTTACCTATTAATGAAACATGTATGCAAATATTTTTGACACCTCGGGGTGTATTAAGAGGTTGAATTAGTGCTATTCATCACTATCCACAAATTGCAGTATAAATTCTCTTTTTTAGACTTACTAAGAAATAAAAAGACCCAAATATAACTGTGATGTGAATGAAGAAGGACAGTAGGTCTGGTAGAGTTAAACTTTTCTAAAAAAATAATAATAATTACAAGGTAGTCTTATACTCAGGGCAAAAATTTCCATGTCTCCTACAGCAGAGACACTGTGCTTAAATTAGCAATAAGCTGCCACTGTGTCCCACAGAAAATCATGGGAAAACTCACCTTATAAATAATCCACAGTGGAGAGATTAGATGTATAATTATAGAGATAGACATTGGGGGGAAAAAAAAGTTAAATTTGGTGGTTAGACAATAGCTGCAGCTATGAAACTCTGCATCTCATTTTAATGGTTGTACATTTTCCTCCACAAATGACATTAACTGTGTGTCATTGCTGTAAAAGCATTCTCTTTGTCTCACTAAAAGTGGTTACCTCTAAACTACAAGTAACAGACAGTCTCAAGGACCTTTCATGTCCAACAGTAATAAATTCTAAACAAAGTTGTAATGTCAGATGGGGCAGAGTACTTCTGTTGGCTTTTGCATGATCCAAATCAGGCCATTTTGAGGCTGCTGTGCTAGTTCAGAGCTTAATTTCCTGAAGCAGTAAATGCTGAAGACATCTTAGCTGTGAAATCATGGTCATAGTTACCCTCAAGTATCTCACCAGTCCCTTCAGAGCAGTTGGTACCTTCTGAGAACCAGTTGGAAAAGCAGCTATGAACATCTACATCAAAAATTTATTGCTGACACCACCGAATAAGGGCTGTTGCTCACTGTGAGTGGTCTGATAGCAACAAATAGAAATTTACATTTGGCATCCATTGCCCTTAGCACTAATCTGGAACAGAAGGTACAACACAAACTGGGAAGCTGGCAGTGATAAATTTACAACAATAACAGAGGGAGAAATGTGAAGATGAAGCTAATAGTTATCCAGCTCTCACAGTCCAGAGGCAGTCATTCTGATGTTGAAATAACATCTTTCTACCTTTATACATATGAAATAGCTAAAATTCAACAAAGCAACAGATTTATCAGTGGAGGGAGGGTAAACCATGACCCACAGGCTGCCTCTGATCATGGGACTGTCATGTTGTGGAGTCCCATCTCCCCTTCCCAAATGCTCAACCATTTACCCTATTCACTCCTTTCTTTGTTGGTTCCCCTGATTGCGGGCTGCAAATCAGTCCTGTCTTCTCGTTTAATCTGAAGGCAACTATCTACAGCTGTGCTCAAAGACCAAAAGCCTTTCTTACGTCCCTCAGCTGTAGGACTTCACAAATCACACCCAAACAACAAAAGCATCAGCTCTCACAGTATTTTCTAGAAGGGCTAAAAACTGGTAAGGATCTAGATAGGCTGCCTAGTGTTCTGGATTTTTGCAGTGGAAAGAGTATCTGTTATTTTTGAAAGGTATTTTTGCATAATTATTTCATGTATTCCTGGTTTTGAGTTCAGTATTGCTATTTCATGAATTAGTCCTTTTGTAGTTTCTAGTTTTTGCAGGATAATGTTAGAAAAAACATGAGAGATGTATTAAGTTCTAAGGAAAGTGTGGGGTTTCTTGTCCTTGTTGAGTTGTTTCTATTTTTAATTGTGAACCAGAAAGGTTTTCTGGTGTGACTGTGTACCCTGGGGTCTAGCCTAGATCCAACCTGTCAGGTAAGTGAATTGCAGGGAGGGTAGCGCAGAACACCTTTATACTTATTTTAGGATTTCCTGGCTGTCTCATAAAGTCACCTCTGTAATGGTAATTCCCAGTCTGCCTCCCTGGTGTTGCTTCCTTCATTACTTCTATGACTTTGTCCCAGCCCTCCGAGGGTCAATTATTAGAAGTAAATTTGCATTGCAAAGCTGTAAATTTGTAGAGTAGAGTGCGTGTAGGAAGAACTTCCTGTGTGACTTCCGTGCTTGCTAGCACCAGCTGGGCTCTGGGGAAGGGGGAGACCCCAGGAGGGCTCTTGTGGCTGTGTTTTACTCAACTCTGAAGGTGAAATTGAGGTATGAACTTGGGAGGTAGGGGGAGTGATATAATCTCCAAAGGTGACCATTGCCAAACAATAAAATTGGTACCATTCCAGTGTCCACTCCTTTCTGTGGAATAACAGACTCTACTTCATGGTTGTTCATACGAATGAAATCCATACCTGTTTAGGTTGAATCCATTAATATTTGCTGTGACTTTTTTCCTACTCTTGTCTGCATATAAATCACTCAGGTGATGCTGCTGACAGATCCTGTGGCTAAATTTAATAATCAAAGCATGTGTTTTCTTAAACTAATTATCTCTGCCTCCCTTGAAATTCAGATTAAATTTCTGCTTCTGAAGAAAAATGTGTTTTAAATACACGTTTTTGGGATTTGTGTGTGTTTTCTCAGTTCTGTCTGGTTTTTGCATATAGCTACATAAGGGTAGCTTCTAACAAAGTATCTTTTTGTGAGGCAAAAATGAGGGTCACAGTGATTATAGCTAGTCAAATAAAAGGACTGTAACTTAAGATGTATGTTATATGCAAATATGCTGAGAGGCAACGAGGGAATCTTGTAAACAAAGATGCCCATATTGTGCATCTTGAACACTTTAAGGAGGAAGTTGCTTATTTTTTTCTGTCTCTTTGTCTGACAACACTCACAAAGGTTCGTGATTTATCACTGATAAAGCTCCTGCAACTCTTTCTTTTTATTTTTGTGAAAATAGAGAATAAAGGCACATCCAAGACAGCAGTTCACAGAATAGATGAGCTCCCAGGGGGCTTAGTTTCTTAGGGTTGGCAGATGATAAAGGAAGAGGCTTGTTTTGATGAAAGAATTTGGGGAATCTGAATGAATAATGATGACTAGTATGTATAGAAAAATGAATATTTTTTCTGTTTTTTGACTGTGGATGAATATGTTAAAGCTTATCATCAAGATAAGTAGTTAGAAACTTTATTAATGATTAAAGTGAGAGGAGACTGTGGGAGGCAGAAGGGGAAGAAAAAGGGAATTCATACAGTGCTGTGGGTGGCTTTTTTCTTTTTGAGAGCTTCATAAAACATAAAGGTGATAAATACAGGGTAAGGACAGACTAGTTGAAAGATTCTGGTAGAAGGAAGAAAACATGGTTTGGCACTTACAGAACATCTGCAAAGCTAGGCTGGAGAGTAGGAGTATACAGCGCATCTGAATGGCAAGAGCGGCAATCTATCTTAATTTGAGCCTACAGCCATGTAAAATGGTACTAAGAATTAGGCTCCGAATATTGGAATAAATGGAGCCATAACTGAAAGCAAACTGATATGAAGAAACAGACAGTGAAGGCAGCTCAGGATAGGAGCTATAAAGTAATAAGGAAGGATAGTGGAGGTAGATAATACACAAGTTGAAAATGGAGAAATAAAAAAGAGAAGTTCTACCAAATACAACCTTCTGTCATTGATTTCTTTCACAGGGTGACTCAGAAAGGGCCAAGACTTTTCCTCTTTTACACCACTTGGTGTTAGTAGAACTCCAGTAAGTAACTCACTTCTTCACTAGTACCACGATGGAGAGGATCAAGCCTGACATAACTAATCTATTTGAATTTCATACCTCTTATTTTCCCTTGAACAAAACCAAGAGAAAAGTAAAGATTACTGATGTCAGGACTGTGTTGAAAGAAATCGGAAACAGTGGTTTTGAGCAATTTCTAAGTTTAGTACTGTAGAAGTCAGCACTGGCTTATTGTGATGCTAGCCTTTTTAATGTTAATTGTGTCTGACTTGACTAGTTTACTGTGAATTTTTTTTCTCTTTTTCCATGTTCAAGCTTTCCTATGCGTTGCTCACCACATTCTCTTCTTTCTTGCTTAATGAAACTACCAGCTTGTATTGGTGGTTAAACAGAGTATCAGAAGCTAGATATCATCTTTAACCTTATTTTCTGTTCCTAAGGATAATTTTAAT
Organism: Burhinus bistriatus; assembly: GCA_013397275.1. Lineage (NCBI taxonomy): Eukaryota > Metazoa > Chordata > Aves > Charadriiformes > Burhinidae > Burhinus > Burhinus bistriatus. The sequence goes on from VYXH01001859.1 coordinate 18,209, forward strand.
GATTAACCTTTTTGTGCAATGAGAAGAAAGTAATGCAGCAGAAGTGACATTAAGAGGAAAAACTGTACTGTTACTAAAACTGCTATCAGTATAAATTAGTATCTTCACAGATAAATGCTTTTGTCTTTTGAGCCTCCTCATGTTAAAGAGCGAACCCTCACCTCCCCCGTATACCAGAAATCTTTTCATTAACTCTTTTGGGGAGTACAGTAAGAATGTTGGAGCTTTTACTTGCTTTACCAACATGGTACAGGGGATCATCTACCAAGTACTAGTGTCTTGTCTGAATGCGGTTAAGCTAAAGCATATGCTGGTGTGAAAACCGCAAACAGTACTTTTGTAATGATCTTTTATGTACATGTTCAAAACAAAGCCATCAAGTCCCACTATGATAAAGTCAGAGTCTAGTTCTGCAGTGAGTGAATATTTTAAAAAAAAAAATATCTTTGGTTTTTAGCTCTAGAATGGTGTATTGAATCACTCTTCACAGAGATGAAGGAAGCAAGTTACACAAGCAAAGTATATACTTGTACCAAATAGGTCAAATATCAAGAAGCTAATGATTCTGCCTATAGGCTCCCACTAAACACTGGAGGGCAGTGTATTTGAACATACAGCCTAGGCAAATAAGCACCCTGGGCATAGCTTCACTGCACTTTTGCTGGGAGTGCAAGTGATCAAAATCACACCGACAAGGTTTTTTTTATAAAGAAAGGTGCTTGGATTTCTAAACTGCTGATCAGGATAAGGAGTTGGGGGAGAGAAAGAAGGGGCCTGTGCCTTGAGGGGAGCTGTGGGAAGAAATGGGGGTAGGAGGGGCAAATCCCAATTCTGTTGTTTGCTTTGGCCTCTAAATAAGTTGCAAGGGTGGTTTCTGAAGAAAAGCTCTCTGTGAGCCACTGCTGGCTTAAATCACCTTCTTCAGATAAGGGGTTGCTTCAGCCTGTTCTGTTCTAGCCCTTCTCCTGCTTTAGCAAACATTTCTTTGGTCCACTGCTTGGAGGGGGGTTGCTGGCTGAGGCAGTTTCCTGATGGACTTGCTTCAGTGCTAGGACATGTTTGTAGCAATTACCAATGGTACAAGTTGCTCAAAGGGACTGAGAGACACGGCAAGCAAACCGTGCATAAAGTTGTTCTGAGAATAACCCCTGAAGATAAGGGATGATGGGAACTTTTACACTTAGAATTATGTGTTATCTCAGCTGTTCTCCAGGGGCTGGGACCCAGTGCCATGATATTGTGCAATACCACCTCAGGAGTTAACCCTTTCATCAGCCTGACAAGACCCGATTTGTACGTAGAAGGCCATTGAGGAAGGCTTGCTGGACGCACCTGGGACTGAAATATTAAACCTGGTAACAAAATGCATGTTACTCAAGGACTTGTTAGGTGAGTTTAGCAATTCCACTGGGTTTGAGGCCAGGAGGGACTATTAATATCAGCTACTCAGACTTTCTGCTTTATATATGCCATAGAAATATCACCTAGCAATTCCTATGTGAGGCCCATCGCTTCTAATTAAACTAGAATACAGTCTTTAGATGGTTAAATGGATTCAAAACTTAATGTGATGAATAATCTAGATCATCACTTATTAAATTTAATGGGGAAGATAATTTACCTGTGTAACAAATGCAGCATACATTTGTTTAAATTTGATATATGACACTTCAGCCTTCATAAGAAGAAACCATCTGAAGTAGTGATAGAGCAGCTCATTTGCCTGAACAGTTCTAGCTTGGCATCTCATCTGCTCCTGCAGATTTAAGTATTTACTGTGCTGTGCATTGGCTGTTTTTAGTTCAGTGCCTATGTGTTATCACAGAATCACAGGGGTTGGAAGGGACCTCTGGAGATCATCTAGTCCAACCCCCCTGCCAGAGCAGGGTCACCTAGAGCAGGTTGCTCAGGATGGCATCCAGGTGGGTTTGGAATGTCTCCAGAGTCAGAGACTCCACCACCCCTCTGGGCAGCCTGTTCCAGTGCTCTGCCACCCTCAAAGGAAAGAAGTTCCTCCTCATGGTTAGATGGAACTTCCTATGTTCAAGTTTGTGCCCATTACCTCTTGTCCTGTCACTGGGCACCACCGCAAAAAGACTGGTCCCATCCTCCTGGCACCCTCCCTTTAAGTATTTATAGGCATTGATGAGATGCCCCCTCAGCCTTCTCTTCTCTAGACTAAAAAGACCCAAGTCCCTCAGCCTTTCCTCATCAGAAAGATGTTCCTGTCCCCTAATCATCTTTGTAGACCTCTGTTGTACCCTCTCCAGCAGTTCCCTGTCCTTCTTGAACTGGGGAGCCCAGAACTGGACACAGTAGTCCAGGTGCGGCCTCACCAGGGCAGAGTAGAGGGG
>VYXH01001859.1:20721-106474 GCA_013397275.1 Burhinus bistriatus
TACTTCTGATAACCTTCTTTTCCTCCAGATGCTTTGAGATGATGCCCAGAACGAGCTGTTCCATTATCTTTCCAGGGATGGAGGTGAGGCTGACTGGTCTGTAGTTTCCTGGGTCTTCCTATTTGCTCTTTTTCAAGACTGGAGTGACACTGGCTTTCCTCCAGTCCTCAGGCACCTCGCCTGTTCTCCAGGGCCTTTCAAAGATCATGGAGAGTGGTCCAGCAATGACTTGTGCCAGCTCCCTCAGCACTTGCGGCTGCATCCCATCAGGACCCGTGGACTTGTGGATGTCCAGTTTACTTAACTGATCTCTAACTTGATCCTCCTCTACCAAGGGAAAGTCCTCCTTCCTCCTGACTTTCTCTGTTACCTGTAAAGTCTGGGACTCCTGAGGGCTAGCCTGAGCAGTAAAGACTGAAGCAAAGAAGGCTTTCAGTAATTCCGCCTTCTCTGCATCATCTGTCACCATGGCCCCTGTCTCATACCAGCTCTGCCTAAAAAAATTGCATCCTTTGAATGTGATCACTTTGCTCATAGAGGTTACATCATCTGCAGCCTTAACAAAACCTGCCCAGACTTGTTTGGGGCTAATGCTGCCTGTAGCTGGATGCGGTAAACCAGAAATTTCAACAGAGCCTCTCATCCTCCCTGCTTAAAAAGCCTGCTCTGTAGGTGCTTCCAGATAGATTGGAGAGTCAGCTGATTTTTTTTTTTTTTTCCTTTCCTATGTAGGTTGTCTTTCAGCACAATGGAGTTTGGCTCTAATTGTGCTTACTGAGACTGTACTCGATCCAATATTATCACAGTATGAGTACTGACAATCCTATTATTTGACATACTTATAAACAACGATTCCTTGATTTTTAAGTTTTTTTCAGTCTTCAAAACTTGTCTTGGCTTACCCTGAACTGCAAAATCACAAAAGCATAACCCCTTCAGTTGGCAAAACTTTAAGCAAGTGGATGTATGTAAACAATAGAGCATCGTATCTGATATTACTTCCTGAGAAAGTGATTCTATGTTACATAATTGTGTGACACACACATTTTCAGTAAAGTAATGACACATTTGGATTTTATGTGCATATTAGGTGTTTAAATCTCTAGCTGAAGCTTACTGATGTCTGGGTATATGACGGTTAAGTTCTTACATTTGACTATCAAAAAGGACTTGTTTAAAGTCTTTTTATCAGAACTGCCCAATGTTGCTATGATGGAAGGAGAGTTCAAAACTCTCATTCACTTTATGCAGCAGCTTTTAAACTCTCCTGATCATTATAACTTCCCTGAAGAGTCAGTAATTTTTAGTTTGTTGTGTAGATCTGCACACCTCCTGGCTTCGTTCACTGAAGCTTTTTAGCTTGCAGTCATGGATATTTGTGAAAAACATGATTAAATTCAAAATACGTTTTTGGCTCAAAGGGGTCAAAAAATCAGAATCAACTGAACAATGAAAGGATGCTTTATAACACGACTTGAAGTCATTTAAAATCTAGATTAAAATCTTTTCTCCAAATACTTCTCCAAAGTATCATACCGGAGCATGTTAGTTCTAAGTGTAAAAATGGAGTATGAAGCCTTCAGAAGAAAGCAGGTTCTATTGATCCAAGAATGTTACTGGATTATCCTTGTCTTCACAAAAGCCTTCAGTTGCAGGGGATTGCTAAATGTTAATGAGTTTTGGTTCTTTATTGTCATATTTTCTCTCTTTAAAATGGCTAAATATTTTCTTACAATAATGAAATTGAGGTCCCATGACAGCAATTCAGTGGTTATAAATCATGTTCTCACCATAACCAGCTTTGCAAGCAAGCTGAGTGCTTTGCTCTACACTACAGACCTTGTGTCAAAGTTCAGCTTATAGAACAGGCTTGTAGTCCAAAATTTTCCATATACTAGTACACATATTGCATCCAATATCTGTTTATTGTAGTGAAGAAGTAATATTTGCTAGGTCTTCAGAAGACTGCAGAAAGGTATATGATAACTCATTTGATAGCTTCATCATCCCTACGCTAAACTTTTTTTGAAGTTTTAATTAACAGTAGAAATGACACTGATTCAAAGTGCACAGGTAAACAAATGTGTGTCATGCATTTTGAAACCTAATGTTGAGCATCTGACAAAACATGTGAAGTTTGGGGGAACAAATTATATGCCATATACATTTTTATCTAAACAGTTGCATTATCTCTAATGTCTAAATGAATTATATTTACTGAACAAGATGAGCTTTTTGTGTGGGAGGACCCCATGCTATGTGTTTTTTCTTACTCTGATTTCTTTTTACCTAGCAGGGTAGGGGTTACTAATGTTACTGCTGTGTTTGTTAATTTAATAGAAGTTAGAAGTGCAGTCACTCAGGCAACAGTATATAATAACCAGTAAGACTGTAATAAACACATTGTTCTGTTAGACATACATGGAAGAAAATGTGCAAATAACAATGCAGTGGGTGTATCTCTCTCAGGTTGCTGAGTTTTTTGTTACAGCAATTTAAAAAAAAACAATGGCAGACAGAATGAAAACAGGTGAACAAGGAAACATCATCAGTGATGATCGGCATGCGTGGGAGCACGCTGGAGCCAGGCTGGGAGGTGTTTTTATAGGGAAGATTCAGCTGGTTGAAGAGGAGGAATGTCAGTTCCTTAAAATGGAGCCGTGTCTGGAGATTTGAAAGGGGCCAGCCTGCACCTGCTGCATGGAGGCTGCTTGTATACAACCAGCTAGCTTTTGGGAGTGTGTGGACACTTCTTTGGGAAATCACAGCGTGTCCTGTGATATTTAGCCACGAGCTCTGTCTGGTCCCAGGCATCCTGCCCCTGACTGCGTCAGCTCTTGCTGTAGAGCCTGTGAGCTGTGCTCTCTGTGCTGCTGAAGGCAAGAGCAATGTGTGCTGCTCTTGCAAACAGGTGATGCTACCTGCCTTGCACAACATCATCCACATTCTGCATTGTAGTTGCAACTCAGGGGGCAGGGGTAAGTGGCTAAATAGCAGCTAAACTCTGCCATCATTATCCTGGCAAATTGTAATAACCTTAACTGTTACTGGGGAAGAAGATGGATTACTTACAGGGGAGGAAGGTGAAAGATATCAAAGTAGGGAAGTAATAAAGACCTAAATAGAGGTTTGTTTTCCCCTTTTCTAGGATTGGGACCTTTATTCCTAAAGATCTGTGTCAACAGGAGTATTTGAGAACATAGCACTTGATGCTGACAAACACAATTTTCCAGGAGAGCATGTATCCTGATGAGGCTTGGCAATCCTGTCTCCTCCAGAGCTCTCGATTCACGCAGGGGGTTTTGTGCTCTTTGTGAACTCACATCTTCCTGAGAAGGAAAGCACATAGTGAGAGTAGGCAACAGATGTCTAATTGCTAAGTATTTAATATAATTTCTGATGGATAGGAAAATACTTTGTGTATTTTCATAATCTTAATGATTGAATATGAAGATATTTTTCATCTGTGAATAGAATATTTTTCAGCATCACCTACTTCAGTATGTTTTACTCTGAAGTGCTGAAGAAATGCAGCTAGTGGAAAGTGCTCAATGGAGAATCAGTCTGTTATTTCTTTTTGGTATGTTATTTCTTTTGGTATGTCTCATCTGTCTCATCTCACTATCTGTGAGTGACTTGATTGAGCTATTTACTATTTTGATATGTAATCTTGTATCCATCTAATGCTGACACTGAGGACATTCTTTATAGTTACATGGATGACTTGGGCATAAAAATCCAGTGTTGTCTAAGACCTTTCCTGGCTGAGGATCAAATCTGGGCTTAGCTATCAGAAGTGATCATTAAGTGTTTGCCCTGCAGCCAGGGTACAGTGCAAAACATTCGCACTGTAACAGGTAATGTCATGACCATCACACCAAACTCTGTCTCTAACAGCAATGGAAACAGCATTCTCCAAAACTGCTGCCACTGGGTTACAACTGCACTTTGCCATCTTTCCTTATGACCTCGGCAGGTTTAGTACCGGTGAGTGGGTTTTTACACCGAGGCTTTACTGCAATGCGTTGACCCAGTAGCTGATCCCATCATACAGTGTCACAGGCTGCCACTGCCTGAATTACATGAGGTTTTTCGGACTGCACAGCCCCATGGGTTTGTTAGCTCTCGCTGAATAGCGTGGGAGTGTGCCCTATGAGTTGCTGCTGGTCAGAGCCCTCTTTGGAGTTTTTCAATGTTTAAAGTACATGATGATAAAGGAAACCTACTAAAGGAGAAAACTTGTAAGGGAAATGATGCAAAAAGGGCCACCAGTGTAACTTACTAAAAGAAGATAAAGATGGTTTACATCAGTATAACTTGTGATGAACTCTGTCTCATGTTTGTCTTAGTTTGTGCTGCATTCCCATGGGGGGAGGAAAAAAACCCCAAATGTTATTTTAAACTACCAGGTGTCTAATTCCAGTAAAAAAGGAAAAAAAAAACACAAGACGACTTCTCTCAATGCTGCCTCAGCGCAGGTGCATGTGTGAGCGACAGCCCTGTGCCAGGCACCAAACTGCTGCTGGCTTGAAATGTTGCATTACAACAAATGAGCGCAGGATCAAATCCCCGGCCAAGAGCAACCTGCCCCAAATTGATTTTGTCACTTCAGACAAATACCCAGGAGGTCTGTCCTTTTTACACAGCACTCACTTAATATGCCACACCAGTAAAATTTCGTTGTGTTGTATTCAATTAGGATGGATTTCAATTTGATATATATATTTCAGTTGCTGGTTCGAAGCAGCTCTGGAAAGATGTCCTGATCCTCAAAGTGTTTAGAGATTTAACTCCCACTTAATCTGGAGGCTTCTTAAAAGTTTAAGGTCACAAAACAAAAGCTGGAGGTATAAAGCAGCTTGCTTCTTCCCTGGTCTAAAAAACAATGTTTGGAGAATGATACCGGGGGGGAAAAAACCCAAAGTATTGGCTAGAGAACAAGAAGAAGGGAACAAGATGCTCTTCCAAACATCCCCACTATGTTTCTCTAACCGTTATAAAAGAAGGGAAAGAAAAACAAAACTGGTGCTTTGAGTAAAATTTTGTGTTTGTTTTTTTTATTACATATGCTAGTTCTTTCTCTGTATCCAACAATGAGTTCAAGGGGGACCAGTTTCTTATGAACCAACCAGCAGTGCGTCAGTATCCTCACATGGTAAAGCCTTTAGATTTTTTTTCTGGGTGAACATAAATGTGATTCTTCTATCAAAGTAGGTAACGTGCGTGTCATCCATACAAATAGCATAAATGCATCTTTGCAAAGCAACATTTAACAAGTTTCCTGTGTCATCCTCCTTTTATTTAGTACCTCTCACATTTGTTTTTCTTTCATCTCTGAAAGCACAGATCATTATATGCCATTTCTTAGATGTTGATATGAAAGCATCACTGTCACTTAAAGTTTATATCTTAGAATCAGTGAAATACTTTGCTAGTTAGACATATCTATGTTTTTCTTATTGGTGCTCCTCTTCTGAATTTTTGTGGGGCTTGATGAGCAAAGAGATTTTTTTTAATGTTCCTGACAGTGTTAGACTGACAAATTCAGGTGAAAGAATTACCTATAACTTTATTTATCTACTGAGGAAGTGCAAAGTTTCTAGAAGAGCAGAGAAACCTGCTAATCAGGTTATGAAAAGGTATCTCATAAACTGGGTTATATCTTTCAATTTTAATATGAGGGGAGTTATTTCTTGGCCTCCTTTATAACACTTTCTCTCCTCTTTTATCTAGTGTTACTAAAACAAGCAAACAAAATACAACAGTCAAACAGCAAAAGCATTGCAAAAAGAATTTGATTTTCTGATTTTTAACTTAGAATTCTGTAAGTTAATATATTTCAGTATATGTTTTAAGAGCTTTGTTCTGATACCAAGCATAAACTATTTAAACAATCTACTAGGCAACTGTTGTATTTGCCAGACATTCAGTTAAAAACAATTATGGGTCGCTTTCAAATCTTAATGGTTGTGTTTGTTCTGTAAAGTCAGTAAGAGTGGTTTGTCTCTCCAGCAAAGAGATCTGGCATATTAACTCAGATCTTAAAGCTTGTGTTAGTTCCAGATGTCTTGACTTAAAATGCAAGACACTTTGAAGTTTAATGTCACTGTAATCAATAACTTAATAAAAACACAGTAAAACATTAAAAGGATGCATGCCTTTAATAAGGTGCATTTTGAAATTATTACATAGGGAAATACTTTGCTACTTAGTCATTTAGTACTTCAGTTTATCTTGGAAAATGGTCTTTCAAGAAAGAAAATTGTTTCCACAAAGTAATATTTGGAAGACATCTCTGCCTCTTTGTCAATGACTCTGGAATAAATGATTATTTAGTTTTATCATTGGTCTTAAATTAACTTGGGCCTATCACTGACTGGCAGATATGCTATGTAATGATGTGACAGTTTTCCAGTAAAGTTTAAAAGATTTTATCTGCTAATACAGAAGCTTTTTATGTTACAGAACTTCTGGAAAATAATTTCATACTCTTGAGACGTGTAAGTATTTTTCTGTATTTTAACACCTGTTAGTTTAAATGACATTAAAATCTCAAATAAATACATTTCTTTCCAGTCCAAGTCACTTACAAGCATTCTCAACCTTCTTTTTTGGCTAGAACACACAATTAGCAGTATTTACCTTTCAACATGAAGCAAATTGGTTTTATACTGGAGTATTTTGAAATTTGTGAGAGACTGGAGCATGCCTACAGCTGAATGGCAGCTATGCCCAGTACCTCCTCTGTCTGTACACAGGGAAGATGACATTGGCTGTCATTTCAGAGACAAATGTTGCAACTCTCACTGATGCTTCCTTTGGCCATGCCTGTTCTTGCTTTGCCCTGTTGGCAGGCAAGATTTGTCATCTTAACAAAGCAAACCATACTTCAGGGTCTTCCTTACTCCTCTGTTAGCATGCTACTTTCCTACCCTGATGCCTCTGTATTTTGAAGGAGCTATGAATCTTCTATTTCAAATAGAAGAAATATTAATGTAAGCCTAACACTGAGATCTGTCACTAGTCCTGTTCTTTAATCTAAATTTTGCACTACAATCATCTTTGTCTTCTTGTCCTCCTGTACAGCCCATTCCTCTGTCTAATTTAACTATGAAAGCTGGGGTCATTTATTCAGCTGCCCAAGGAAAAGGTACTTACTTCTATGCACCCTGTGACAGTACTGGTTCAACTGCTTAGCTCAACCTACTGGTCCCTTTGTAACTTGTGCTTTGGCGACATCTCCTACTTTACTATCCTGATTACAAGACCTTCTTACAGGAGAGGACAGAAACTGAGGAATCATCTTTTCAACACAATAGTAAGTATGTAGACTCCTACTGTCTTGTTTTGAGGGTCTTTTGTTCTCTTTTTTTTAAGAGTTGGAAACCCTGCTTCAGATTCCTGGAACATCTGACAGAAGATGGATATGAAACCCTAGCACCAACCTATACACTATTAAATATCAATTAATTGTGACAATGCGATATTTTGTCTACATTACCTGCTATTAGATACTAATTCAGAATGAAGGAAGGTGACCTGGCAAGACAAAAATAAGCAGATTTGATACAAGCACAGTAGAAAACTTAACAAAACACAATTTACTAAAGCAGAGCCCATGTCTCCTTGTAATGTCTGTATCAATAATAAGGATTAATGTTCTCACGAATTTCACATTGGAGGTTTTTCGAAGAGAAAATAAGTAATGGGATGCTAATAATTTGTAATGTTACTTAAAATATGTTATTACCTTATCACTACAAAGGTTACTATTTTTTTCTCCACACACATTAAACCACTCTTCAGTAACAAGAATTACGCTCCCAATAAATGCTTATCTAAAACCTTTGAAAGGACGAAGGTAATGTTCAGGAAGCAAGAAGGCAGCACAAAACAAAAGCGAGCTCTAATCTTTTTTGTTTATGTCATCTGATAAGCTGTCTGAGCAGCACGGCAGCCAGGCGCAAATTAATCTCTTGGTGTATTGCACCACCAGGTCCCTTTGTGTCCAAAGTCATTTACTCACAACTGCTTAGCAGTTACAAAAGCTCAGATGGTCCTTTATCACCCCTTCATCATGGTAGGATGAAAAAAAAAAAACAAAACCCTCCTGTTGAACAGGAAACACAAACTGGGCATTAAACTCTAAAAAACTTTATCACTATATAAAAATGTTCCCTGTATTAATGTGTCCTGGGCTTGTCATTCAACTCATTGTGTCTTTCCTCTCATGTGGATGTCCCTGTGGTCAGAGTAAAACCTGCCTTCCCCGGCAGCCAAGTTAATCCTATGGGCCAGCCTTGCAATGAAGGTGTAATTTGGAGTTTATGGTATCATGGGAAGTTGGAAAAATAATTGCCATCACCAGCTCTGCTTCAAAGAAAGGCATAATGTAAGGCTGAACTGTTCAAGTCCAATAAAATATTTAAGAGTATAATCTATTTAAGGTGCAGCATGCCTTGTTCTTCCCGGGGTGCGAATGTCTGGGACAGCTCTCCAGCTGGTGGGAGCTGGCGTGTTTCACTTGCTTCAGCAGGGATGTGCAGATTTACTGCAGCTGAAGATGAAAACAGCTTTGCAGTTTGGGTGTACTTTTTTACGTACAGAAATACTTTATTCTAATCCCAAGTTATAAGTGAAAGTTAGTGTGGGAAGATATTTCTTCCTTTGACAAGGTTTCCTGCCCCTTTAAAGTTGAGTAGATTAAAATGCCAATCTGTTTTCTCATTTCTGTAAGTTAACAATGTTTCCTAAGCAAGAAATTTAAGAGTATCTAAAGCTTCTTAAGCAGAGTTCATACTGCACTGGTTAGCAGATAGTTTAAACTTAGTAAACTCTATTTTGACCTGTTCACTTTCTACTTGGACTTTCTCATTGTCTGACTCCCCTTTTTGCTCTGGCAATACTTTCATGCGTATTTCAGCATTCAAACCAGATATGTTTAAAGCACAATATCTTTGCTACCATATATTGTGCTTACTTCATCTGGCTGCTTTTGCTCATCAACAGACCAAGAAACTTGGTGGTGGTCTGTAGCTGGAGCACTCTGGTACATTTGTGCAGCACAACAACCTAAATGGGGAGCTGGTGGTTGGAGGGGCTTGCTGCTAGGATGGGAACAGGGTATGAGCAACGGTCTTGCCTGACTGCTGATGCTGGGGTGGGGGAAGCAGTTTCTTTGCCAAGTTTGGGAGCAGTTCAGGAGTACTGTAGTGGCTGGGAGCCATGAGGCTCAGCGCTGGCCCTGCTGGGCAGACCGGGAGTCCTGCCGGGAACAGGGCCCCTGCTCTCTGATGTGAAGCCTTGCCTAGCTATCTCCAGGCAGAAATTATCTAAGCTGAGCCCGATGACCAGAGTAAGTTTAATTAAGTGCCCTGGTTCTGCTTAAATATGAACTGCTTTCTGTTGTCCTCCTTTTAATCTTACATACTATATGTAGCTCAAAATTAATCACTTAAAGATATAACAAGGGGGGGGGGGGAGAAGGTTTTTGNNNGGGGGGGGCGCGGGGGGGGGGGGGAGAAGGTTATTGTCTCCCTGCAGGTAGGTGGAAGCTGACTTTATTAGGTGATTTGATGTGTGATGCTGCTACAGTCACTAGACCCCCTGCAGTAAATTGATTGTCTGTTGACTGCTTGCTGTTTTTCCACCTTGTCACCTTTCATAGGTTTTCATCTGCTATATTGTCAATGGCAGCCTTCTTCCATGACTTACTGGGAGAGGGGAAAGCTAATAGCTTTCTCAACCAATATATCTTAGCTATCTTACTTAGAATCCCTTCCATTTCGCTTATCGGTAATGGAAGCCACCAGTTGTCTTTGGAAATGTTCAAACCTACTTTATTTATACACAGCTGCCATTTATTGATAAATAACCAAGCTATAAATAACAAGAACATTTTAAGCACTATTTTCCCTTCACTTTTATTACTTCTGGTGACTTGTATACCCTTCAACAGATGCGTTAGTCCAGTATTATATTAAGGAGTAGTTAAATTCTTGATTAACGGAAAACCAAAATAAATAACAAAATATATGACACTAGGAAAATTCATCAGGTTTCTTCATATTATAAAGGAGCCAAGTAACGTAACCATCTAGGACCTAACTTAATGTCTAGCTGAAAATGTTACACTGGTTTTTGAATGGAGTTGTTATGGCTTAACTACACTCTATAGTCTTTGACACTACTTGAGAGACAGGAAATAAAAAGGATCATTAACAATAAAAGTCTTCAGGAAGGCATAAGCTTAGCATGAAATCTATAATTCTTTCTGGACTTCTGATCCTAACCTAGAAGGCAGTTTTTCAGTTTGAGAAATAAGGGGGATGGGGATATCTGAAACAATACTAAGATTCAGGTGAAACTTTCGTTCAGCTTATAGCTACTAATCCAGTGAAATCAGGAATTTAGGACTAGCTGTTGAAATTTAACTGCTGTACTACTTGAGTATTATTAAATGCATTGTTGACCCCTCTTTCTTTTATACTCCTTAATACTATACCTTAACTTTTTGGAAAAGGCTGTTAAAAAGTCTCAGATGCCAGATATTAGAGAGCACTGCAAGCAGAAACAATTGCAAAATACCGCTCCCAGCTTTGTAATTCAATTATTATGCAGGACATAAAGGCTAACTAAGTAAAAGTGTCTTATTTGACTCTTAAGACATTGTATTCTACTTATTCCTGCCAAACCATAGAACCATCGGATATTTTGTCTAGTTTCTCTTCCCTCCCCTCACCAAAGGGAAAGCAAGCTAGCTTCCCTCTCACCCCACCTTCACAACAGAAATGTTTAGAAAATGTTCATGCTCGAGTCTCTGCTTGAAATTCATTACTGCTTGAGCTACAGTACATTTGTCATGTCTCCCTTTCCGCTTTATGCAAGCCACCTGCACTGCCTTCAGATCTTCTCATACACATTACTATGACTTACTATCCATACTTCAGAATTGTTCACCAGCATTGCCTGAGGTACACTATGTAGGAAGAAGTTGTTCTTGTCCATTAGGTCTGTTTTAGAGGTCACTTACTGCAGCCTGACCTTCAGGTCCGAGTTAAAAGAAGGTTGAGAGGGAAGGTGATGTTCAGGTACAAAAGACCTGGTGAGTTAAGTACCAGGGAGGTAAAAACTAGGCATGTTCTAGCACGATCCTGGCATGTACAGGACTAGCTGGATTTTAATAAAGTCCTAGAGGCTCTAGAGGAGCTCTCAGGAGCGCCTATGGGAGAGAAAAATGCCAGCTAGTTCTTTAGGTCGAGCTTGAGGAATAACTATGCTATGTATTGGCACTGTGACTTTTACACAGAGGGCTAACACAGACTAATACTTCCTGATAGTCTAGCATAATTAAAACAAGGTGTAAACCCACTTCCTCTCCTTGACTGGTTGAATTGAAGCTGACCTCTGATGTACCTGGCTTTGTTTGTGTGATACCACTGTCTTAACTAGAAGGTGAGAATGGTGTTAATCCAGCCAAGGAAACCCTGAGCAGATGGTGCTGCAGTAGCGCAACGCACCCTAGCCCTCTGCGAGAGGGGACTGTACTATTGCTCTCTGGCACAGAGGGGAGAATAAGGCTTGACAGCTTGCTACCATCAGAAAGACACAATAAACCAGTTACCAGGGAGATGCGGACCCTGAGCCTCTGCTGAAAACAGTTTTCATTTGGTGCTATTTCCCTTGTTGGAAATGCAAAGGTCTGTTTTGTGTGTTTTATGCAAAGCAGATTGAAATCAACATCGCACTTCATTTGGCTCCCAGCAGCTGAAGAGAGAAAACATATAGAACTATAAACATATTTATTTCAGAGTATTTTTCAAAGGGGGAAATCAAGCACCTGAGCCAAGCTGTTGGTTTGGGTGCTGGACAGATTCAGGATGAAAAGTCACTAACTATTCCAGGCTGATACTGTTGCAGAGTTGCACCAAGTAGTTACGCCTCTCTAGAGCCTTCAACACCCCTAGGGATTAAAAAAGGGCCATTGCAGTTACTCCTTGCCATAAAGAGGCTATTACAGTTGTGTGGTCACCCAAACCTCTACAAAAATTCCTCATCCTCAAGGTTCAGAGGCAGAAAGGAGGATTTTTCATAATGTGCTCTACAGTAAAGAAAATAACTAATAGCAGGATTTTCATGCATCTGTGCTAGTGAAAACCTCACTGGCAATGTAGCTGTTTTACTGCTTGTATTTGTGGAGCACTAAATTTTAGGGTAGGGCTTCTCAGTCCCTGGCACCCCGCAGGGCTGTAGATGTTTCTGTAGTTTGTATGCAGTAGATGTGGTATCTTATGAATGAAAGCTGATTTTACGGGAGACAAAACCAAATAAGTGTATGCAGGAAGACTCAGTAGAAGTAGAGAGAAAAGGTTTATTGTTTTGTTTTAACTTTAAAAGGTTAGTCCTAAAGGTGTTTAGTGATAACTACCAATAAATGTTAATTGTTACATGAACTTCAAGTTCTAAACCATGCTCCCATGTTTTGCACCTTGCGCAACTCCATTTCCTAGGAAAATGGCTTTTCCCCTGTTAAAAGCTGAGAGCTTCTGCTCAGGGGATTTCTGCTGGGTATGAATTTTACAGTCTGTAGGACTCCTGCTATTGTTGAATAAGTATGTGATACCCCACAAAGATCCACGCTGCTGCCTGCAGCCTGACAGTACCTGTGAGGTGTGCAGTGACAAGAATCAAATATCCCAAGCTCTCGTTTGACAGAGGCTGGTAGGGCTGGAGCTGTTCTGCTCCAGTGTCATCCCTCCTCTCACTTCTATCTGTACATTTTAACAGCTGACTTCACATTTATTCAGTAAAGTCACAAAAGAGACACCTTCCTTCTGAAAAGCATCTGTCACCAAGCCTTGTCCTTTTTTCTCCCCCATCAGCAAGTTCTTTCACTGTTTCCTTAGTGAAATGTATATGATTTCTGATAGCCCCTGTAATAATGGTGTGTTCATATCTCCTCTAATGTTTTCCCGAGACAAATGACATCAGCTCTGTGACAGTCCTTTCACCTCTTTCCTTGCTGCTTTAGTTTGCTTATTTCAGGGTACTGCACATGCTGAATGCACTGTAAATTAATGTGTGTGGTGTGTTCGTATCTGCACGTGCAGAACAAATACTGAGTGTGGAAGGCAGGTGGCAGGCTGCTGTTGCTTAATTTCACAGTCTGTTTTTTTCATTGCATGAGAAATTTCATCCCTGAATTTTTATAGCTATTAAGAATTTTAGGTAATCAAAAGCAATTGTTAAACAAAACTTGTTTGATTCTGACAGATGACTTTCCTTTTCTCAAGGATCTTCCATCACCTGTATTTGTATAAAGAGAAAAGCATGGCTGTCCCCTGCTGGCTCTATTGTCCATGCCCGTTTCCTGCAGCCTGAGAAAGGATGGCCACATCTCAATTTTCTGAGACACAGCCAACCTCTGCCAAACCACATCCTTGGCTAAACCTCCTATCTGCAGGACAAAAACCACTCAGCACAGAGATAACACCTCTGCTTCAAATTTCAGAGTAAGCGCTATCCTTTCTGTCACGCACAAGTATGGCTGTTTAGCCATAAAGATATGTTTTGGCTGTTATTAGAAGACCAGCAATAGTCACTAGCAGCTTTTGCTTAAAACTGTAGAGATGCTTAAAGTCTTCCTTTTTCTATTTTGTCGCCTCCAGCTGAGCTCCCCTCAGCACGCTGCTATGACATCTCGCTCCCACCCTCTCACACATCTGGCAGATAGTAGTCACGAACTTAATGCCAAATTGTGAAATTATAATACTTTACTCTCTCTTGACTGCATCAACTAAGCTACCATCTTACAGGATAAGTAACTCCCTACCCACAGCTTGTCAGCTCACAATGGTGCCGTACCAGCAAATAATTTTAATGCAAAGCAATCTTTGCAAATGGGACCTGTAGATTATTTTCACAGTGAAAATCATTAGCAAGGATAATTAACTAAGACTGTGGTGATGAATAGCGCTGCACTACTGATCAGTGTAATAAAGAACAGAAGCCACTAATTACAGATAGCAAGCCTTGAAGCCAATGAGAAATTTAATTTAACGTTGCTACACAGACTCCACACAGTCTAATGTAACTTCGCAATTATCATAATAAAGTCTTGCCACAGATGATGCTTCTAGGAATGTTCCAGGCACAAGGATGTGTGTCCATCAGAATAAAAGGGTTTGTGATATACCAGTTATGACATCTTGAGAGAAAATGTTAAAACTCTTTTATCTGAGCAGGCGCTTGTCTTCTGTGGCCCCTCAATGCGTCCAGAGCTCAGATCAATTTCCATGAGCTCCAAAGGTCCCAGAATCTCTGAGCAGTTTTCAAAGCAGCACCCTAATGGTGTTAGAGATGTTAGATGCACATTTTTTACTTAAAGGTATCTCAAAATGTCTAGTTTGCTGCATCAAGCCCTCTCTTCACTTGACGTGTGTCACGGTCCATCACATTAAAATGATAGATCCTGGGCAACATGAAGTGATGGGAACCAACCTTATTATCCCAACACGCATATACAGCAAACTGTGTTTGACACTGACTGTGAAATGGCCTTCAGCTGCAGCGTGTTGTATTTCAAACTCTGAAAGAGGCTGTGCGAATTAAATGCTTGTGCTAGTAACCAAAGCTATGACATGACTACTTCCACAAATTAAGGCAAACCATATCTCCTGTCAGCTCTCCAGCCTCCCTTTCATATGCACTTGAGTAACACACTGAGTGAAGAAGAACGCATGGGGGTTGCTGGGTTTGCATCTATTTGATCATGGTTTTTTGAAGTTTTTTTAGCCCACTGCATACTATCTTTGATTACAAAATGAAACGTTTATGAATGGTGTCCTGATACGTACTGACTTGTGTATAGATTAGCTTTGCTTTAGTGACTGCAGGATTTGGAGCTACATTAGCTGAGCGGAGGTGGAATAAGCAGGATTTTCAACAGCACAGCTGGTTTGTGGTGCGAGTATTGGTTGCTCTGCTGCAAGGTCCTCCTGTAAGGTAAGAATATCTAAAGAAGATAGGAAGAATAAGACACTATAGTCCTCAAAACACTTAAAGGCTGGCTAAAAACAGGGAGATAACATAGTGTTCTCTGGGTCTAGTCTGTAATGGACAAACATTAACATGTTTAAAATACACAGATTTAAGGAAAGCTATCCATCTGAAAGGTGGTGAAATGGTAATTTGGATAGCTATCAGTTCAGAAGGCTTTTTTAGGAGGTTCTTAAAATAAGGTAGACAAATGCCTGTTAGCAGTTGTCTGGGTAAAAATACTCCTGCCTTGAGGTAGAGGAATGGACCACATGGATTTGAGGCCCCTTCTAGGCCCATTTTCTATATTTTTCTGTAATTATTGTTCAGATGAGCAATAACCCTTGTTGTACCTGTCACATAAAGCTCCAGTGTGTTTCAGGATTTCTATTCCAATTTCTGCAGCCTCCAAGGTAGCTAGAAATAACTATAATCCCGAAGGTGGGGTGGAGGGAGGGGGGAAATATCTCGAAGTACAAGCTGTTAGATTAAAAGAAAAACCTATGAAAGCTTACCTAGCTGAACAGACATGGGGAGTCAAGCTGGATTCTGCCCAGGTGTTGTGTGACTCTTGTGCCACTTCTGAGTGCCTCTGTTTGCACTGAACATTTTGATGTTATGCGCTTCAGTGCAGAGATTGGGAGTCAGGGCTTAGGAGCCATCTATCACTATATGTTTTTTTCAGAGCTGCGCACAGAGGAACTAGACTTGTGTGGCCCCTATCTGATCCTGAGGATCAAATACAAATCCAGGGTCAAGTCAGTGCCTTACCGCTTGTTATATGGATTAAATAAGGAAGAAAACACAAGTCAACAATCCTGACTGAGTGGGTACAGTAAAGGAAACGGCGCAGTGTTTACATAATGCATCCCAGTTTCGTGTTTCCAGTATGATCTAATTGGTTTGGAAGTGAGCACAGCTGGCTTCCCAGAAACTTTATCTTTTTGTTAATCTGAAAACACTGGTTCTACTGGCTTCCAGTTGCAGTGGCATTTCTGGAAAGGCAGTTTCAGACAGGAGTCTCTAAGAAAAATAAAAATAGAAGGCTAATAATAAGCTCCATTAAAAACTGATAATTTAATTAAACTCCCAGAATTCATTTGAATGGGAAAGAGCTAGTGTGACCAGTCAAGAAAAGGTACAGATTGATTAAACTATTACCATTGACATGATATGATATTAACACAGTAATACAAATGAGTTTAGCACTCATTAGAGCATGAAAGGAGCAAAAGGTTGTGGTCTACTGCTATGGAGAATGTATCATGATCAAAGAGAGAGTTACAATGCAGAAGTAGGTTAGTCCCCTGCTGAATCTAAGATGTCAGCACAATGCTCATACTTAACAAAACCACCACTGTCACTGCTCTTTGTGGTATTTGTTACTTGTACAGCAGGAGACTTAAGCTCTGAGAAGTAATATTGCCATCATGATAACAGAAAAAGGATCGACTCATGTTTTATTAGTAATAGTAGTAAAAAATAATAATCACAGCATAAAAAGTCTCTTTCATGGATCAAAATTTTTACGAATTTTACTTTTTTTTTATCGGTAGCTATGTGAAAGAGGGAACCAAGATATCTTTAAATACTCAATTTATCCAGAACAGGTAATTAGGCTCACTCAGCTAAAATAAGCCTTATTTCAGAAACTTGTTTTGAGATATTTAATGTTGCTGGAATGAGCCGGATTAATTGCAGCAAATTGTCAATCATGTTGTTTCACTGAAGCAAAAATAACTTGTAGACTTCAGTCACTTCTGTTCTTTTTCAATGGAGACTTTTAGACCTGTCTTCAAAACCTGAATGATAGTGAAATACATATTTTCAGATAAGACCTAAGTATTTCTGCCAGCAGAGGAAAGAGAAGCGAGAAAGTGTGTTTAGCATGTATGATGGTAAAAGCGCTGGCCTGTGAACTATTGAGAACTGTCTCACTTCCAGCTCTGTTTAATTCAGAGTAAACTCAAATGAAGAGATTTGCACGGAGTCAGGTAGATCCCAAGTTTATCTAGATCTCTTGCATCCTCAGATAATGTCCTGATCATAGAACTATTTGCAAATCCCCTCCAACATTTAGAAAGCTCAAAAGCCTTAGTTATGTGTAAATGATATCAACGTTCTGCTTTTATTCTAAAGCAGAATGAAAATGACTCTCTTGAAATTTCTAAAGTTGCTACAAAACAAAATTGTACTCTTCAGGTCTATAGCTGAAGAGCCACCTCACTCTCCCTTTATTCATCTCAATTTATCCTTATACCTAGAACATTCAGAAAAGCATCCAATGTTTTAAATTTTTATTCTAATGTCAAACTTACACTATGTAGAAAGGAATGCAAACCGAGATTTTTAAATTGCCATCTTCCCTTATGCTTCACAGTCTCAATTACCAAATAAAATGTATGTCCCAATATAATCTTAGCAGAGGAGCACAGGTTATAAATGAACAGAGCAGAGATGAAGTAGCTCACAAAAGATGCATGTTGCAAGCCCAGAATTTCTTCCAATGAAGTTTATTATGTTTTTATGAAATAAGAAAATACCTAAAATGATCTTAAAGGAATTACAAAATGTGCTCTGGCTAAATCTTAATTTTCATTATCACCTTTCATAGTAATATCTTTAGTAAGGAGCGTCTAGGAGATAAAACTGAGAAAATAAAACATTCCGGTAAATTCTGCGCAACCTCCTATGTGCACTGCTCTTTCCTTACACATTTAAATACTTATGAACTTTTAAAACAGTGTCTGGACTTTAAAATGAAATATTTTTGACATCCAAGAGGTGAAATTCCCAAAGTAAGACACTTTTAAGGAGACAGTGCAGAATATCTCTCATCTGAAAAGGGATTTTTCTTGCACCATTTCAGGCTGGTCACTCAGAAACAGAGAACACCTCAGCTCTCTGGTCACACAGGATTACATGTATTTGCTGTGCACTAGTGAGGGAATGATGTGGAAAATGTTAAGTGTGCTGAGTATTTCACATTCAGGCAAACTGTCACCACCAGCAAGGACCCTCTTTTTTTCTTATGCAGTCAGTAACTGGATTTAGAGTGTCTTTTACTTGGTGGTGCTCAAAGCTGTGCAAAGAAGGAGCATGCGACTCTTCTTACCTGTCCTGTTGGTTGTCCCTTCCCCTTCCACAAGCAGTGTTCCAGTGATGGACAAGATAGTGATGCCTCTATCTCGACAGTATCTCATGTCTGTAATTCTGTGCAAAGGAAGAGCAAATGTTTATATGAGGCCTCATTTCTCTTCTAAGTTTTACCTTATTTTGATGGGCAGATATCTTAACAGTCTATTGCTGAAAGTTAAACTGTCATGGCTAAAATGTGTCAAGACCAAACACCACACTATCATGGTATAGCATATGGTCAGAGCACATGCACCTAGAAAAGCCTCAGCACAGCCTGAGGTGTGCTCTTCCAGCTGTCCTGAGACAAATTCTAAGCAAGATTAATGTGTGAATCTCTGCTAGCCGGTGCCGGTCAGCACTGACATTTCCTTTCCACAAACTCAGGTTTCAGGATATCCCTGCTGCAGCAAGCTCAGTTGGCCTTTGCTGTCCTGCAGCTACAGCTGCTGTGACACCAATTCAAATGGCTTTCTGCTATGCCTAAATAGGTTAGCTAGGTTTCCTGCTCGACACACGCCAGGAAGCAACACCTCAGTTGAGAAGCAGCAGACAATCCGTCATTATTCTGTATATTCTGCACATAAGGACACATGAAAAAGAGCACACTTGAAAAACTAACCACCCATGTTTGAAATCTTTATTAGGAAGGGATGGTTTATGTTCTAGGGTAATATACCTTGATGGTTTGGAAAGGTTGGAAGGGTAACAGATTTCATGGTAACTGATTGGTTATGGTTTTATGATTATTTTATGATCCTCTTTCTGGATACTGATAGAGGTGCATATTTAAAGAAACCGTAAGAAATACTAACATAGATGGTGAGAGAAAAAAAAAAAAAAAAAAAAAAAAAAAAAAAGGAAAAAAACCTAAAAAAAAAATAAAAAAGAGGGGAGAAAAAAAAAAAAAAAAAAAAAAAAAAGAGATTGCATACATACTTCTTTACAGGGAAAAGCCACATCATTTGAATGTCCATTTGGAAGAAGATTAAAAAATGGGTACAGGAAGTCTGATCTGATCCACAAAGAACTCCACAACCCAAAGACCTCTGCCACCATCAGTAGCTCTTACTTTGTGTTTGGTATGAGGGACTGGGACAGAAAAAAATGAACTGCTCTGGTTTTGTCTTCGATGAAAAGATAATCTCCAGTACATAATCAAGGAGGGGAAACATGCAGTACTTAGTCAACAAACACCAAACTGAGCCATGATGAAACATGTAGTTGTTACCTTGTTAATACAGAAGGATGCAAATAAGATAGCCTGGTTTAAAAATAAATGGGTAAATAAACTCATGCAAGACAAACGGATATTGTGTTTGCATAGATCAATCTGTGCACATAATACCTTTAACAGCAACCTTCCACCCCCTCAGAGTGGAATGCAGCCAGGCAGCAAGTTTAATTACAATTGTGTCAATTGTCTTTATTATCAGAATGTCATTTGAGATAATTAAATGAGAGAGATGTGGAAGAGTTCCATAAGTTCAATGAAATGGTTTTAAATAATGCATATCTCTGGAAAAATGTGTGTTAGATTTTAATCTATACCTAACACCTACTGTCAATTTCTTTCAAAAAAATAGAGCATTATGGGAAATATATGAAATAAAGTCATATATTCCTTGGCATTTTCTTATTTTAACAAGAAGTGTTTTACTAAATTCAACTGGATAAAGGAATTACCACATCTCTGGAGAATCCATGTTGGTTCTAAGAAAATCTAGATTATGACTTACTATTTAATTTTCTCTGATTCATTAAAATAACTTTAAAAGTGGAAAATGCTGTATTTTTTGTGCTCTGGGTTTAAATTGCAATTAGATTCCAGCTGGATACTGCAAAATACAGCAGAACCCTTACAGGGAGAGTATTTGCCTTGGCTTCTATTTTGAGACTCCTTAGCAATATCACCTTGTCACAACAGCTGTTCTGAGAGCTGGGATTGGTGTGAATTTCTCCTCCACTGCCTGGCAAGTTCGAAAGTTGTAATACATTTTTGGTTCATTTTAGGTTCAGGTATCGCTAGGAGCAATCTTCATGTTCATCAGAAGGAACGAGATATGAAGATTGCCAAGCAGAGATTCAGAAACTTATGCAAACTGCTCTCGGTTGGAAGCCTCAACTGGGACTTTATTGCAAAAGCACCAGGCAATAGAAGATCATTTGCTAAATTTGCCAGAATGAATGTCCAGAGGTACAAAACTGCTGCCAAGCCACTCCTTTGACAAGATGGGTAGGCTGGCAGTAGGCCTGAGAAAAGGTCTGAGTAAACAAGAACAAATTCACTACCTGTACCGTTGCAATGATTAGCTAATCCATGATCTCCTCTGGCAACAAAACCTACTGTAGCTACTCAGGTCTTCAGCGGTGCTCTTGGAAAGCTAATGTTCTCGGTAACAACATGGTAAGCCATGGTAAACAGGTTGGGCTAAGTAGGTAGAAGAGGTTTCTTTTAAAACTAAGGTGGCTGGAGTGGTGAATAATGGGGGCATTTGAGATCATTCGTCTAAAAAACTTGCATACAAACTTCTGCCACTGCTGTTGGCTGGTCCTAGCTCTTGCTTACCCCTTTAGTTTCTTGACAGTCTTAATCAGGGAACTTTTTGATATAGGGGTGGTCCCCCCATGCGAAAGCATGGTACTTCTGACCTCTAGAAGCTTTTGTAGTTACACAGCTGAAATCTTAAGATCCAGCAAAAATATTCTTGGTGGTGTTATTCTAAGCAGCCTGCCCAGTCACTAAGATCCTTGAGAAGAATTGGTAAAGTGTCCATGCCATCTTGGGAAACTCTTCTGGCCTCTCTACACCTCAGTGCTGTCTGAGAGTATGATAGGTGGTAGCGGCTGCTGAGTGCCAAGGATGGCTGAGCTGCTCAGCTCCTGGGGCGAAGGCCAAGTGCGAGTGCCTGAGATGGAGACTTTCCAGGAACATCAAGACAGACAGAAGATGGTTTAAAAAGAAAGCTTGCTAAAAAAAAGATAGAAAATTCAAGTTTCAATTAAATATAGACTCCTTCTTTGTCTCTGAAGAGGTCTGATTTCCAGTCACCTTTTCCTGAAAATGTAGAAAAACATCTGCCTGCCCGCAGAACATAGCTGTCTATCATGCATTCAAGTTTCCTGCTCTGAGCATCCCTCCTAAGGCGTAACAACAGAGTTTCACAACAGGCAGCAGGGTGTCTTGAGGCTTATATGCTACAATTAATTCACTGGGCCCTCAGCACTGCAGTCTGCTTGATGCAGGGTTCAGATTAAATATCAGCAGGAGTGTAAGAGGAAAGGGAATATGCTTTCCTCGTTGTTGCAAGCCTTGACATCAATTGTTTTATTCCTGCAAACATTTACAGATGTGAATAGAACAAATCCCGATGTCCTGGTACCCACATACCTTTTATCACTTTCTCTGAAAACTGTGTCTCAGTAGCGCACCGAAAACCCTCCTTGAGAAGGAGAGACTGCAGTTATGTTACTGATACAGTAAAGCCTAGAGTCACCATCTTTATAAGAAAGTTAGGATTTCATTTATTGCTGCCTGGCACAGGAGCAAACAGAGAATCAGAAATAGATCTGGGATACAGTCTGCATTTGTTTTCACCTTAGACTTTTCTTCGGCAGATCTGTAACACTACTGAAGTCAGTGTAGACTCTGATTTAAAACATAAATTGTGACTGTGCATGTATTTAAATTAAGCCTGTTTTTGGAGAACATCTCTGCACCACTATTTAGAGGAGGTAAATATCCATTATTTATAATGAGCAGAAACTATTTGGTTTGTTATCATGACCATTTCTGTTGATATTTCTATAAGAGTAAAGCAAATAGTTCGAACAGAGTGGTAATCTGTTTCTGAAAAGTGGGACTGAATAGTCATGGTCAGAGTAAAACCAGATTATTTGCATCTTTGCCATTTTGCATATAATTTATTTTCAAAGATTTCTTTTTGTTTTTCCCAAGCACTTTTTTAGGTATTAGTATTAGGGAACTAAATAGCTCTTCCAAGCATCTTATCATGGATCATGTTGAAAGTAGTTCCACAGGGAAACCCTTTACAAGCTAAAAGAGATCCAGTCAAATAATGTATTGTTTTTATTCATGAACAAAGAACCAAACTGAAAAGGTTCATCATCTCTTTCTGCAGAGTTTTGAGGGACTCTGGGCCCCCCCTGCAAAGCTTCATGGGAAAAGTTGGTTGCGGTGCAATTTTGCAAGTTTAAACATGGTCTCCCTGTCTGGAACCAGGCCTGGAGGCAGGTGCCAGAGAGTCATTTGGCCAACTCTGGTCATCAGGGCTCTCTGCACCCATGGGACCTGCAACTGCTATTGTCTTCATTGCCATCAAGGATGCAGGCGGGCATATATGCTGGTCTGGAAATGTAACATGCTGCTGCAGGTTTCCTCCAGCCCTTCCCTCAATTTTCTGCTTAAACCTGGTAATATGGAAGGTTGAAAGGCAAATGTTTTAAAAAGGCACATCTATGGACCATGGTCCCTACCAGAGCAGCAGTATCCATGCTGAAAGCACAGGGCAAGAAGAAAAGCAGTGGCAAAGAAAATTAAAGCCAATGCTGGGATCATCTTTCAGTCTGTAGAGTTCACACCTACAGTAAAGAGTTTTGATATAAAGGGAAGCTGCTCATTTCAAAGTACTAACATAAAGCAGAAAGGAACTCGCATCCCCTATATTAATATTTTAGTTAGTGATGGATTTCTGTAGCTCAGTTTGGCAAGTCATTTATTTTCTCTCATTAGTGATTAAGTGTATCTGTGCGAATATTTTGCTCTGTAACTTTTGTGGGATTTTTTTTTTTTCACTCTGCACCAAAATACCTCTTTTTTCCCCCAGAGAACAAAGAAAATAGATTTTTTGACCATATGGCTGCTGCAAAGTGGTTTCCCTGGCAACTGTAACCTACAGAACTTCTTAAAACTTTTTCCCTCTGTGGATATTTTTTTTTAGTGGTTTGATTTCACGATCTTGTCATCTTCTCCAAAATCGTTACAGCAGGTGGAACAGAGGTTAACCATGAAGGCCCTGGAGTGTGCTAGGGCCCTGGTGTGCCTTAAAGAGTCTGAATTCATTTGTAGTGTTCAAATGTTTTTCTCTCCGCAGATGTTTGGCTCAATTTGCAGGATATTTAACAGATTCCTCTCAGAATTAGTGTTGTATTCTTCACATAAACACTACTGAAAGGTGTCTAGTATGGTTTAGAAAAACAAAGACAACTTTAAAGATGAAATGTGAAGCCAATGGGCCTTCATATAGGCACAAGCATCCTCTTGCTTGCAAACAGTTGGCTGGATCCCACTCAGTCATGGTACAAGACCTGGGACCATTCTGTGCTCTTCTCCCCACCTATCCCTAGTACCCTCTGTTCACTGCACCTGTGTGGAGAAAAGGGGACAGAAAAGAAAAGCAACTATTACTTCCCTCCTTATTAGGAAAACAAAAAGCACCCTGCCCCCCCTTTTATTTTGAGGGGTAAAATTATGCAAAGTGTAATTTTCTGAAAGCCTGACCTTTCTTTTGGTTTCAATAAGAATTTAAAAGTCTGCTACTAACCAATGTGTAAGAGACCATTTATAATAGTAAAAACAATCTTGTCATAAATACCCACAAGGGGAAGTCATGCCTGACAAATTTGGTGGCCTTCTATGATGGGGTTACAGAACCGGTGCATAAGGGGAGTGCAACAGACGTCATCTAACTAGAATTATGCAAAGCATTTGACACTGTTCCACACGACATTCTGCTCTCTAAATTGGAGAGACATGGATTTAATGGATGGACCACTCAGTGGATAAGGAACTGGATGGATGGCTGCATGCAAAGAGTTATGGTTAATGGCTCGATGTTGAAGTGGAAACTAGTGACGAGTGGTGTTCCTCAGGGGTCAGTACTAGGACTGGTGCTGTTTAACATCATTGTCAGCAACATGGACAGTGGGATTGAGTGCATCCCCAGCAAGTTTGCCAATGACATCAAGCTGTGTGGTGCAGTCAACGTGCTGGAGGGAAGGGATGCCATCCAGAGGGACTGGGACAGGCTTGAGATGTGGGTCCGTGCAAACCTCATGAAGTTCAACCAGGCCATGTGCAAGGTCCTGCATGCGGGTCGAGGCAATCCCAAGCACAAATACAGGCTAGGTGGAGAATAAATTGAGAGTAGCCCTGAGGAGAGGGACTTGGGGATGTTGGTAGATGAGAAGCTCAACACGAGCCGGCAATGTGCGCTCACAGCCCAGAAGGCCAACCATATCTTGGGCTGCAACAAAAGAATTGTGGTGAGCAGGTCGAGGGAGGTGATTCTGCCCCTCTGCTCTGCTCTGGTGAGACCCTACCTAGAATACTGTGTGCAGCTCTGGGGCCCCCGACACAAGAAAGACATAGACCTGTTGGAGTGCATCCAGAGGAGGACCATGAAGATGATCAGAGGGCTGGCGCACCTCTCCTAGGAGGACAGGCTGAGAGAGTTGGGGTTGTTCAGGCTGGAGAAGAGAAGGCTCTGGGGAGTCCTTATAGCAGCCTTCCAGTATTTGAAGGGGGTCTACAAGAAATCTGGAGAAGGACTTTCTACAAGGGCTTGTAGTGATAGGACGAGGGGTAGTGGCTTCAAACTGGAAGAGGATAAATTTAGAATAGATATTAGGAAGAAATTTTTCACTCTGAGGCTGGTGAGGCACTGGAACAGGTTGCCCAGGGAAGCTGTGGAGGCCCCATCCCTGGAAGTGTTCAAGGCCAAGCTGGATGGGGCTTTGAGCAACCAGGTCTAGCAAGAGGTGTCCTTGCCCATGGCAGGGGGATTGGAACTAGATGGTCTTTAAGGTCCCTTCCAACCTAAACCTTTCTATGATTCTATGTGGTCTCCCTCCTTTCAAGTAGGCTTGCTGAAAAAATATGAGCTTAATGGATAAAATAGTCTGTCTTGTTCTCTTTCTAGTAATATGACTGTATCATTGTATTTAGCAGAGTTGATGAACTGAAAGAGAAGGCCTAATTATTTTCCTTAATGTTGCAGTCACATTTATTGGGCTTTGGACTCTATAAATGTAGCAAGTAGCATGAGAAAGGTGTTCTTGGTCACCTCTTTCTAGTATCCTTTCCCACAGTATATAGTAACCTATATTACTTCTACAGGTCTTTTCCACTGTTTTTCTTCTGCACTCTTTCAGATATATTCTGCAACTAGTTCCTAATAAAGTGGGGGGGAAGTATGGATGGACACAAGACATACCCACAACGAAACAATCCTTTATTCCCGGTGGAAATTACAAAAGTTTCAGCCTGTTTCTGAAGCAAAGCAAGGAACCAACAAATATCTGTACTAAAATCTGTCCCCTTGCCATGTTTCAGTGACCAAACACAGATTTCCCAAATAGCGATAGCAAAGTGTTATTGCCAGGACCCTGATCTCGACTGCAGCATGTGTGGTTGAGCTTCCTGCTTGTGGCAAGTTTTGAAGATGAGCTCCAGAGTGGTTTTACGGTCTGTGATCCAGATGGAGCTATTGGTTGTGCATGTCGTGTGTCTGACAGAGATCACACTGATTTTTCTGGTGTTTTTACATTCTTCTTCATATTGTTTTGAAGGTAATTAATAGTCTGAGTTGCAATTGAGCAAATGGTCAATAGAAGCACTTTGTAATAAGAGTAAGGAATTAATTTCAAGAATAAATAAGAACTTGTTACAATCCTCTGTCAAGGCAGTGAGAAGAGCCAAAGTCTTCTAAAAATATGAGAACCAAAATGGAAAATCATAGAGTACTTAACAGCACAACATGAGAAGAACAAAAAGGCATTTCAGTAGTCCTTTTAGCTACTTTTAAAATCCGCAGTGCTGTCCTGAGCATTGTCCACTTCTTATTTTGACTCCCGTAGAGAAAAGCAGTTGTGGATAGACTTCCATGGAGAGACGGGCTCAGTATATCCCCACGTTCAGTACTCTTTCGAGCATGAATACTTGCTACCAGTTGGGTGCAGCTCGTGTGCTGGCCTGTTCCAGCCTTGCTCTCCTCTAAGGCCAAGGCCAAGCCCAGCCTTGGGGCAGCCCTGGCTTCCTCCCTTCCGGAGCAATTACCACCACCTTTTTTAATTGAGGGGAATTTGAAAGGTGACAGGTGGGCAGATAAGCTCATTTCTGATGCAGCTAAATACTGCAGCTTGGTCCTGGACTGCAGGCCTGCGGGGAGCAGGTTGTTTCTCTCATGCTAAGCTATCCACTCTCAAAAGGAACTCCGATACATCCAGGGTTTACAGGAAAAAGCACAAGGAAAATCCTTTTTTTTTTTTTTCTCCTTTGCATATGCTGTATTTGTTCTTGAAATCAGCATTTCATTCCTGTGAAGTACAGCCTCCACCTGTTTCATCTATGGATTTAACCTTTACTATATTTTCCTAGACAAGAACTAGAAAGGTGAGATGCTTCAGGAAGCGGGCCAGGACTCCTGTTCCAAAGCAGTCAAACTATACAATAAGATTATAGGCAACTGGCAGAAACAAAAACAATATTTTTTTCTCACTTCCTTAATTTTTGTTTTGCAATACTGGAGTTCTCTTAAGGAGGACAATTTGGAAACCATCTGAATGAGACAGTAAGATGTCAAAAAACTCATAAATTGTTCCATTCAAATATTAATAATGTTTTTAAATTTCCTATTTTCTTTCTGAATGAAATAAACTAAACAAAACAAAAAATCCAGAAATCCTTGATGTAAACAAATCGCACACGTGCTCTCATCATTAGACAGTAAAATACACAGGACAACAGATGCTGGATCTGAATTTTTCCAGGATAATAAATGCATTCAGTATCCCCAAGAAGAAGGTTTTAAAGCACATTTTCTGCAAAGAGCTGAGTAATTCATCCTCAAAACCTCTGTTTTACATACAGCGTCAAAAGGAAAAACATAAAAGAACACTGGAACAAATAGTCTTAATGTGCTGCTAAACTAGGGAAAACATTTTAGAAGTAACCAAACTCAATGCTTAGAGTAATTAATTACACAGGAATATGAATCATTGCTTCAGCATTTAACCCTTTATACCTTCTGCTCAGAGTGCTGGGAACAACAGGTGGAGATTTACTCTTGAAAACCTCAAAAGCAGAGACATACACAAGGGTTTTAGTAACATATTTCATTTTATGGCTAGTGTTTAGAAATTTGCTCAGTCATTTTGGGGGCCTTTCTCTTCAAATAAAAGACTAGATTACTTCTGGAGCTTGGACCAGCTTTTACACTCATTTCTTCTACCCTTTTGGGATGCTATCCTTTTATTTCTTCCTCAGGTCTAAGCCATTCAGTGTTTTCTGATGAGTCTGTGGATCATGATTTCTACTTTTATCCCCATGGACACTGTTACAGAAGTCAGAACTAAATTTACCTGCTTTACCCTGCTGCTTGCCTGTATATCTCTTTAGGTGCCAGATGTGGTTGTCATCCTGCTTTTGACTTCTGAGCTAACATAGATTGCTGCTCTCCTCTAAGAAGAAAGTAACTGGAATATCCCAAGAGCTATAAAGGAGCAGGCATTTGATTTAACCTCAATTATTTAGTATGGAAAAATCTAATCTTGGGGTATAGTTTAATATTGGATTGCCTTTCAGCCAACATAAAAAACCACCTGCAGAGACACAACGAAGAGGATTGTGTCAGCCCGTATGTGTTTATAAGGTGCACCTTACTGTGAGCTGAAGGAGTTAATTATTCAAGCATCTTCAAACTCCAGGCAATATTACAGAGTACACAGGCAGTGAAACTTTTGGACGAGTCTCTTTGGCAGTAATCTGTTGACATCAAGTGGGTCAGAGCAGGGACTTGCAGAAGTCTCTGGTAGCCTGAAAATACCCAATACTGTGGGACGGTTGTGGAGCAAGTGACCAGTCCGGCCACAGAAGAAGAGCTGATGGGGGGAACCACACTGGCTCTGCGTGCTCAGCAACTTTGTATTTTCTTTCCGGAGAAAGGCAAGAGGAGAGCAACTGTGACCTTCAAGGAGAACGTAGCATGCTTTCAGTGCATTTTTGCATTTATACTATGTCTATGTGTCATCTATTGCATTGTCGTGAGATTAGGGTTTTTTATTGTGATGACTTGAGAGCAATTTCTCATTTATCTGTTAACAGCTTCTAGATGAGATTCACAAATGTTAAAATTCTTTGAACTCATATCATTTAGGAAGGAAAAAGAAAAACCCAAGCTGCTTCCAGGAGCTGTCAGGCCTGTTGAATGATATATTCAACACAAGAGTGTTCTGGAAAAATTGGCTGCGGTATCAGTCCTGAAACTTTGCTTGTTTATGGCAAGTTGTAAGGGTATTTTTGAAGATGACAGTATTTCTCACCTGTAGAGAACATCTTCCTGTGAAGAAAGCTAAAAAATAAATATATTGCAGCTTGGACCCTACAAGCATGTATTTATACCTTCTGCAGAAAGTCACAGAACAATTCAGATATTCTGTGCCAAATTCTTGTTGGCTGCATAGTGCAGGCTGTATAGCACATGTTTTATTATTAATTTAATTTATTTTTCAGAGAAAATACATTTTCAGGTTCCATGAGTTTGTACCCATCTTAGGTAGCTGATTGCTATCCTGATCCATTTTATTTTATGTTTGTTTTCTCATGTTTGAGAAACAATGTCTTCTTCCCACTTTTGCCATTATTTATGGACTCTGATCTGAATCACTGTTTGGCCATGCAAGAGCTGATGCTCATTCTTGCTTAGTCTAAGTCAAGAAGTTTTTCTTCAGTGTGAAATTAACTGGGGAGCTCTTTGCCACATGGTGTGATGGCTGTTAAAAACATTCCTCCATTCATTGAGTCATCTGGCAAAGGGATGGAAGTGGTCCTTTAATACAAGGACACTACTCTTGGCTCAGAAATGCCCACATTAAGTATCTCCAGATACTAGAAGAAAGGAAGTGTCTCTTGTTTGACTCTTCCCTAGATATCTGTTACTTTAAAAAGCATCCTTAGACCTGAGCCAGCATGGCTATTTTAATGGTTTTTAAATGATTTTGCATGATATGTGATCTGTATCTTTATGATCACTATGTTTTGGAAAAAAAAAATCTATATGGACTTTTAAAGCTCTTCTCCATTCTTTCTTACCTTTTAGGCTGTTGGATTTTTAGGTTTTTTTAATTATTGCTTTCCTACCAAGGAAAGGGCAGGGCTTTGCAGAATTTGAATGTGTGACTTGAGATATGGATTCAGTGTGAGGATTTAGCTTTCCTTCATCTTTTTAGTGTATTATCAAAGCATTGCCTTTGCCTCCTCCCCAGAAAAGGAATAAAACAAAGAAATACGTGCGGAAGCTGGGTCTAAGCTTTGGTGAGGGGCTGACTGGCCAAACTGACCAGAGACAGTAGTGCAGCTGGTTACCGGGGATGGGGAAAAGCCTCAGATCCAGGCAAGAGCTCTGACAGAGCAGAACTGCTCTCAGCTGCCAAAGCCTAGGACGAGGCATTACACAAAGGGCTCAGTCTCCTTCTATAAATTACATGGCTGGAAACTGACGGAGCGTTTGACGGTGGTTTTAAAGCTAGGAAAAGACTACCTTGGTCAAGGAAGCACTGCCCCAACACCCTGGTTTCTCTGATGAAAAGATTAGTTTAGGCTTATTTATTATATATTTTATCAGGTACTTAGCACAGTAATCTAGAGGTTGTCTTGGTGCCCTAAAAAGAGATTGCAATCTTAAGAGGCAGCTTCTGCAGCTATAGAGATTGGAGAGATGCAGTGAGCAAAAGCGTGCTGCGCAGGGGTGCCCTTAAGCACAAGAGCAAAACTTCAGATTCTTTGGCAAAAAGTTCTGCTTTTACGATGGGAAATGTCTGTCTTAATGGCAAGTCTCATTCCATGCTTCAACTACTGCTGAAACTAGATTTTAAAAAAATGGAAGTAGACTTCTGTCTAGCTGGAGCTGTGGTATTTGTGTTCTGTGTTAGCCAATGCTTACCAGAAACTATCAGTGCAGAGGGCAGGATGCTCCTGTGATGTTCTAGACCAGGCTGCGATGTTCAGCAGCGAGGCCATTGCGGTTTGTATCCTGAGCATACTCTGAGCCAAAGAACAAAATGAAGTTTTTTCATAACATATGTGGGCACGTCAGTGCCTGTGAGACTGCAAGAAATAAGAGGAGATAATTCACTTGCCAGATGTAGGAGGCTCTGAGGTCTGGCAGGTCGTCTCTTGAATGATCAGATGGACGAATGAACATTGGAGATTCAAGCCCAGATATTCAACCAGCATTTAACACAAATTGTTTTTGAAGCTGAAAAAATAAAAAGAATGAGGTACCCTCAGCAAACCAATGGCACTTTTTTCCCCACTTAATGTTTTTCTTCCATTCTGAGTCCCAAGCAATCACACAGTTGAGAACAAAAAGTGAAGCCCTTGCTTTAAATATACATAATAAGTGGTGGCAGTGGGTGGTTGCTTAAAAAACGAAAGGGAGACAAAGTGTTCTTTTCATTAGCAAATGGCACAATCACAATTAATATTGAAATACACTGAAATATCCAGCAACCTCAGCATAAATATGTGGCCAATGGGCTCATTGGCTGAAGGGGTTTGATCACTGTTGTCAATGATGCATTATTAAGCAGCTTCACTGGCTGAATTGAAAGGCCCCAGCGGACGGTGGCAGGTACTGTAGAGAGGTCCCCGTCCCTGGCTTTGATGACACATGCTAGGAGAGGGATGCAGCACTCATGACAACGATGCTGACTATCAGAATTAACTGCCCGAGCCTGCTACAGAGGCAGTTCAGAACAGAGGTTCAGTTTCCACAGATAAGTCATATGTTGTTTATAACTTGCAAGACAGGCAAGTTGTAGGTTTGACAGATGTACGACAAGATCACCACATGGAAGTAGCTCTGGTGATAAGGTCTCTCCCTTTGTTTCCATTACACTTATAAGAACTATTCCGAACGTAACCATGGTAGATATCTAACCAGCAGTATCTTATGAAATAGCTTGAAGGTTTTCAGTAGAAGGTTTTCAGTAAAAGCTTTTCAGGTGGAGCTGTTCTTGACATACACACCCCCAGTCCCACTCAAGCAAATTCACCTGCTGCGTTCACATAAATTCTTAATTTTTTAAATAATGCAAATAACACACTCCTTCAGATATTTTTCCCTCCCCATTCACAGGCTTTCTTTTAAATGCTGTCAGTGATTTCTTTTTTTATCTGTTTCTCAATTGAATATTGATGCTCTGATAAAGAGGTCTACATTGTACGTGCCAGTGCCTGATTGTTATGTCAAATTGTGATTTTAGAATAAGTCTGTAAATATGGCATGCTTCTGAAACAAATGCTATAGTATGCAGCCTTAAAGCCATGCTGAGGTTACTTAAACAAGTGCTTTTAGTATAGTCTATTTGAAAATAGATACTTTCTTGGAATAATTTATCATACGAACATTTTCATGCTTGCATTGTGGTTGTATATAAGCTATTTTGATAAATTAGCATAATATTAAACAATTCCATTAAGATTTTACATACTGCTTTATTGAAATATATCTGACCTGTAACAGGAGCACTATGAAGGTTTGGCTTGTTCTATGAGGGTAGCACAGAGTTCTTTAAATCCTCTACTGTGGATACTAGTGGAAGCAAACTCTTTTTCTTGTCCTTCATCTTTATCTCATTACTGATAGTATCACCAAAAGCTAACCTCTTTTCCAGTGGGTTTTGGTAAAGGGTGCTTTAACAATGGACCTCCATAATCTGGAAAGAAACCTTTACATCTTAAGGAATGCTTATCTGGGAGCAAATAAGGTGCTCAGATTCAGTCTAAATTGACCGTATCTACAGGGAGAAATCTGTTTTGAGCGCAGTCACATGCTGCATCTCATTTTCAGTTACATTATTTGTTCTACTAGTTGTAATATTTTTATTGTGGACATGAATCCAGAAATTGTGAATACAAAGTTCAACATTGAAGCAGAAATGAATGCATGTGAAATGGGAGGCAGTATTCCTCCTTGGTTTTGGTATTTGGCTTGAAAGTCTCAACACCTAGAAGAGAGGAAACTTCAAATGCTACTTGGTGTTTGCTAGAATGTTGTCCCCAGTCACTTTCACTAATGGAAAATTCAGTTGTTACAGTTTGAAAGTGGGAGAAGTGGGGGAAATTTGCAGCTTTACTCTATACTTCAAAGTGCAGTTCATGATTCTATGGAAAAGGTGATTAAGGATCACCTCATTGCCTCACGTAAGTAGCAACTTAACATCAATCCATCTAATGCTGTGCTATTGAAGATCTGTGATGAAGATAAATTCAAAACAACTACCAAATATTTTATCCCCTTTCACCACAGTAAAGCCATGTACCTTCTGTATTTGATCCAAAGTCTTTTGAGTTCTTTCCACTCATGCTGCTACATGTAGACTAAGAGCAAGGGTTCAGAAAAGATCTTTAGACTTTCAAGGAAATTGATATTGTGCTTGTAGAGAGGAATTTGAATGTGCAAAATCACATAATGTGCCACAGTGCAGAACTGCTTGTTTTTTTAAAAAACGGATCTTCTGAGATCTGAAGCTTCTAGGGGAAGGTTAAGATGGCATTTGGGCATACTTGGCCTTCAGGATGGAAGATTTAAAAACAAAAAAAAAAAAAGGGGGGGGGGGGAATTTTGTAATGAGTTTCCTACATCCATCATTTTGTAGAATCACTGTTCAGTAGTATCCATTCCTTAAGTTTTGTACTTGGGGATTAAACCAATATTAAGGATATGGCAACTCTATCAGAGATAAGCTGTTGCATTTAACTGTGGTGGTGAAATCGAGCTTTTCAAAAAAATTGTTAAATGGTCCTTGACTAAACGAGGCTGATGCAACTGGGTGAAATTTAATTTTTGTGTCAGTTGGCAGAATATCAACAAGCTAGAAGCCTTCTCTAATTCAGCTACCTTTGGCAGAGGAGTGCTGCTGAAAAGGAAGGATTAAGTGCTCTGGTCTCTGTGTACGGTGCTGAAGGGAAGATGTTTACTTTAGGGCAGTTCAGTAGCATTTGTAGAACTGTTCTGTAGGAGAGGTCTGTAACCCGATGGAGATACATTGACCCTCTCTTTTTGGTCACCATCGAATTATTCAGAGCAAACGTCCTTACTGAAGGAAAGATAAAATGCCACAGAATATTTTAGTGAGTGGAGGAACGTCCCAGTCTGAAGAGAGGAACATTTGGTCCCTGGGCATAACGCAGACACACATTGCTTTTCACAGCTAGTCCTACAGGCTGGTCTTTTGAACTCTATCAGTGATACAAAGCTACATGCACAGGAAAAAGTTGCAGGCCTGCGGCATATATAAGTGCATTGTTTTACCCAAATTGAAATGGAAGCCTCTTATGCCTATAGTAGCTGTTGTTTTTTCCACAGGTAATAGTTAAGATATGTAATGTCAAGCTGTGGCAAATTGTAGCACAGCACAACACAACTTTGATCTTTCTTATTTGTTACAGAAGATATCTTGATTCTAGTATAATTAACATAAGAATTATAGCCTTTACTTCTACAGAGGCTCTACATCATAATAATCTAAAACATTGTATTCCATATCTTAAGAAATTTTTCTGTGATAAGTTTAAAATGTGACTTGAAAACAGGATGAAAAGGCAGAGAGGTAATGCAAAGTGAATTTAAGGAAAAATAAACAATAAGAAAAGGAATGATTACCAACTCACAATCCATTTTATTGGCTGCCAGCCTCTTTGTCAGTTTGTCAGCCACAGATGATGTTTTCTCCTTTTCTATTTACTCACATATTTAAATTGATCAATATTTGTATTGTGCTTGCTGGCATCATCTTATCATTTGTACGCTTACACAAGTGTAAGTTCCATTTCTGTATATTGATCCTTACCCTGCTCTGAAAAGCAGATATAAGTTGTTCTGTCTGCCAAGGCTGACCTTTAGCATAATTTAAATATCATCCCTGAAAACTGATAACAACATAAGGGAAAAAGAAAGCAGGAGGTGTTTTTACTGTTTGCATGTTTCAAAGAA
This sequence comes from Burhinus bistriatus, assembly GCA_013397275.1. NCBI lineage: Eukaryota > Metazoa > Chordata > Aves > Charadriiformes > Burhinidae > Burhinus > Burhinus bistriatus. The sequence goes on from VYXH01001859.1 coordinate 54,909, forward strand.
GTGCCAGTGTCCCACTGTGGAAGAGGCAGCACAGTAGAGAAGAGGTGGCATAAGCTGTTGTACGAGAAGTCAGAGCCTCCCCTCTGTATCAGCCTTTGCCTTCAGCATGTAGATGGTATTTATTCTGATCGAAAGTTTCCCGTGAGAAAGAAACCCAACATGCCTGACTAGTCCTGTCAATCCTACGTGTTGTTTTTTTCTCCACCTTCAGTTTTCTGATTTAGACTATTCATTGCTACATACTTTTTTCCTACTGTGCAATGCAGTGCATTGAGAGTTGTGCACAGACTGTGATATTCAGTTTGTACTATTTCTTTCTTCCCTTCATCTTATATGTCAACCTTTTATTGATTGTAAAGTTTGTCACACAAAACCCAGTTCTGCTATGTTAAGTCAATTAATATTTTGTGGTTGCTTTTGCAAAGTGAGGACCTCACTTGAGATCCTGTTTGGAGTATGATTTATCTAGAAATGTAGATGTAACTTGTTTTAATTTATGATCATTGAGGAAATAAAAAAAATACTTTGTGTCATGAATTTTTCCTTAAAGATTTCTTTGACTCCAGTGTCCCCTGCAGTTTCTCTACTAACAACATCCAAAAATATCTCAGAAAATGAAGATAAGTGAGGTACTTCATATCCATGTTTTGCTTCTTCCAGCAAACATTCACTTAGCTGAGTTAACGAACAGCTCAGCAGCCACACAAGACTTGTTTATGTTGTTATGGGCTGTCTGTCTAATTGCTTCCAGAACCAAGTGAAACCTAAAGAAAAAATTTGCCAAGCTGCAGCTGGAGCACTGCAAACAATCCATGACATTTGGTGAAAGTTTAAATTAACATATGTTACAGCAGGCAACAAGGAAACAGCTGGGAAATATGACAGCTGTTACCCATAAATAATGTTACATTATCAGCACCTATATTTACATGGAATTTTATTGGGTAAAAATGCAAATAAGTATTTCATTACTTAACAACGTGACTGCACTGTAGGAAGAACCTTGGCTATCTTCAGTGCTGTACACTATCTCTACATGCTGTACAAACAGCCTCAGGTCCTCCCAAGTTGACATCTGAAAACCCAAAGTTTATGAGCAGTGATTGAAGCTCAGCTTTTAAGCAGTGAGGTGTTCCCAGAGTTTCAGAAAGGTTTCCCCTCTACTGACAATGAGGGCTGAAATGATACCTTTGTTCTCCAGAGTTTACACTGTTGGACTCCAGATTGGTCTATTGTTTGTTGTTTTTTTTTTTGTGGAGCCATCTAAAATTGGGAAGGACACACCTGTTACTCTTTAGACAGAATACTTTTTAGTTATTGGTACTAAGTCTTAATTTTTGTCGTTCTTTCTTCCTCCCTGATACAGCAAGATTCAAGCTCGGCAATTTTCCCCACAATATCTGTTAAATATATAATGGAAAATTCACTCCTGAAATAATTCTATTAACTCAGTGGGATAAGAAACTTCTTTGTGCTTCAGAATTGAATCTCTCTGGTTTGTTATTTCAGCTCATCCCTGGACATAGCAGTGGCAAGCTTAAGCATAGTAAGAAAAGTGAATAGATCCCCCAACATCGAGCTATGACACGATATCTTGATATGGATTCTCAGTTACTTGGAGATCTTTTGCTTTAGACTATACATAAATGCATAGAGCAGTAATGGTATTAAATAATTATAGTATAGTATAATACTTTTAGTATAGCCAAGTAGGATTCTATGGGACTTAATTTTTTAAATCCTGAGTGTATTTGTTTAATTCAGTTTTGAAATAAAAGTAGTGGTGGATACTTGGTTCAAACACGAGAAACTGGCAACAGAAGGTTCAGAGTTCAAGTTAAAATATCCACAAGATATTAGATTCAGGACCTGACTCTTTTCAAATCTGTCTGCTGATTACAGACCTGTAATAAATTAATTTAATCATTGATTATAGATGGTGTATCTAAAATAATAAGAATGGTTACTGACTACTGTTGTCTGTTTTTAAAGTGTGCGTTAACTTAATACAAAGGTTTGATATGACTTTCTTCCAAGTTTTGTAGCTAACATCTGTTCAGTTAAAAAAAAGTAATTCTCCTGGGCAACTATATAAATAATAATTGATCTTTTCCAAAAGTGATCAGACCTGTAGAAGCAGTGCAGAGGAAAATTTGTGTTGCGTCAGTTGTCCACTGGGTATTTTTCATTAAACTGTAAAGATAAGCACTGCCTTCATAAATATTTATCCTGGAATTTTAGCATCTAAAGAAAGAGAGTTGACAATCTTGCTTAGGAAAATAGTAGTTTCTTTGTAAAGCTAGATAGTAATTTATGTATTGTAAATACAAAGGCTTGTATTGGCAACTACTTATGCTGAGGAAAATATTCACTGGGAATATATGGACCTTAAAAATAAACGAATTAAAAAAGCTCTTTCTATCATCAGCATACTTGGCATATTGCTTTTAAATAGCTCTGTAATACAGATAGAAGATACATTAAGAGACCTATTTAATTCAGGCACTTTGCCAAGAATAGGCAATGATGTTGTTTACAGTTTATTAATACTGAATAAAGTGATATTATATTCAATTTTAGCATCTGGAGAGAACATGGCTTACTGAAAGGTCAGACAATTGAAAGGCTGCCCAGCTTCTACAAAGTGCAGAAGCTGAGGGTCTGATCTGGAGAACCACAGTAAAAGTATCAGCAGAGAATCGAACTGAAAGGAATCTGATCCAAAATGTTTATCCCCTCTCAAATTGCTGAATCACATTCCTTGCAATGCAAATTATTAGGTATACTGACTCTCTTTAAACTGAGCAAAGTCTGTGTGAAAGTGGAAGCTGGAAAAAATAATTGCAACTTTAAACCAAAAATTGGCGTACCTGACCCAAAATTACTTACAGGCAATTTGCCATGCCTTGTGCTAAGAAAAGTGAGGATCCATTTAAAGTAACCAATTCGTAGCAGCTATGACATAGATTGGCAAAGCTGTACCAAGTTGCTACAGTTACTGGGGAGGAATAAATTGGGTCATTTGTTATTGAAGAGAGGTTTTTCTACTTGTGATATTTCTTTTCCCTGTGCAGTGAAAACCCGTTACCACCCATCCTCACAGTCTTCAAATGTGCTCTGGAAAAGCTGGCAGTTTGAGTGGGTATATCTGGGATACAAAACATTCAGAACAATCCATCATCTCTCCCTTGTTTTTCATTTTTTTTCCTTAAGAGCTCCCTTGGTGTCCTGGTAGCAAGAAGTGATTGACTTTAATTAAATAACACCCTCATTTGTTGACAGAAGGCTTCTTCCCACACTGCCTTGTCCCAGAGAACCAAAAAAAAAAAAAAGAAAAAAAAAGAAAAAAAATCCTTCACCTTGAGGATTTTCTATGGGAATTGGGAAGCACAAGAAGATGACACACAACTCTGCCTGTGTTCTAAGTGGTCTCCATCTGGGAGGAAAAAGGAATGGTGTGCTAGGAGTGTGGAAGTGAAGTCAATGCTGTAACATTTGTAAACGTATACAGTATTAGTAATGCCAGTTTAAGCCCTGCTAATACAGTCTATTAAAAGGTTTTTGAACAAAGACTTAAGCTGTACTGCCAGTCTCTGTGAGGGACACCTTTGTAGCCAAAAGAGATTCTTATGTTTTTTTAGAATCTAAACTTCCTACTTTCTTTGAAAATTTTTTGTAATTTCAACTTATTATCACCTACTCCCAAGCCAAATGTAGCATTGTTATTCTAAAGTTTAAATTCAGAAGGAGAGAAAGAGAAAAAATTAACAATCTAGTGATATAATTTCTTGAATCAAAAGTCATGAATTGAGGTTCTTGAGAGGGGTCTTTAGCTCCAACTCACATTGGTGTCAAACTGTTCTTGCCTCAGTTATTCTCATACACAATTTCTAGTAGGAATCTGATAGGAAAATATCTTTGCTTTCCTGACCTGTGGGACTCATTAATGGCTGCAATGACTCTGGTGAGTGTAAACAAAATAAAAACATGAAATAGTCAGCCAGAAAGAAATCTGCATGAAACAGTTAAGAAAAGTTGAAAAGGGAGGGCATGTAACTGAATCTGGACCTTGTTCACACAGCTGTGGATATGTGCTCAAAATTGTCTTCCAACTAAAATAAACAGGCATATACAGTGGACTATTCTGAGAAAAAACTAGCATTGCTTTGGGCTGTAGAAAAAGGTATAGGAGCACCGACTAGTAAAGCTGTGAGGTAGTGTTATTTTTGACTGCAGCCCAAAGAAATATTCCATTTTACATTTTTTTTAGAGACTCCAGCAGTCTAAAAGTCTCAATATCACACAAACATTCATAGCTACGTCTGTCCTATGAATACCTGTATCGTCTGCAAACACAGTGAGGCCTTTCCACACACACGCGAGTCTGCGTTTCAGTCCTGCCTTACATTTCCCCTACTTGATCTCTGTCTCTTCGTTTTCTGACTTCCAGTGTGGGATAATAACACTGAATTAGAGGCCACGTAAAATAACATACTCCAAAATGGCCTGCATTTATTTTTAAATGAGAAGAGATGGAGTACTTGTTCCTGTTCTCTAAAGCAACAAAAAGCTTGTGAGCGTTTCGGTAATAATTAACCTGACTGCAAATGCAAAGTAGCAATCAAATTGTTTCTTCAGCATTTATGTATAATCCAAAAGTAGTCTTCTAGACAGACAGAAATCAGGGACATAATTTATATAGCTAGCACCACATTATGAAAACTTACTACTCTGAGATCCTCACACATGTCAGAAGAACCCAAGTCTTTATTGCAGTGCAAAGAACTTGTTGCAGAGAAGTGTGAGAAGCAGAGGAAATATTTAGAATGGAAGAAAAAGGTATCACTAATTAAAGCTGACTAAATGTGAGTAAATGTGACCTTTAGCGTGTTATGCTTTAAGATATTTGACTAGGGGATTTGTAAGCAACTTGCATCAGGAATTGACGAGAATGTATTGTGTTTCATAATGTGAAACTCCAGGGTTGAAAGCATGCGTTTTAGGTGAAAAAGAGGATGTTATCAGTTAGTGACACTGGTCAGTAGGAAATAGCTACTGAAAGTAAGGGCTCTTGCACTGCATGAGAGAAGACCAAGTGAAAGAGCAATATTTGCAAATCTCCCAGGAGAAACCTTCACATTAGGATTAGGAATACAGTTTAGGAAGGATGCAGTCCCTGCCAGTTCACGCCGGCTGTTGAAAGGAGTTACTAGGTAACATGGTCTTTCTGATGCTTATGGTTTCCGTTCCAAAAGACAACAGAATGATGACCATGAAGATTTAGACAGAATACATTGATTCTTGCAAAGGAAAGCCAGACATGGGCTGGGAAATTAGAGGCCATCTACAACCATTTAACTGTACTAACCAGAGATGTCAAGCACTGAGGAAAAAATTGTATAGTGAATAATATGGCTGATGGTGAGCATAGAGACCACTGTGGTGATTACAAAACTGTTGGCATAACAATAGCTATGAATAAATGTGGTAACTGAATTTTTCTTCCAAAGTGGGTAACTGTATGATTAGTTGAAGTGTGTTTTGAAGTTAAAAGAAAATTAATAACCATAAGAAAATATAGTCAATGGAAAATAAAAAATATATCTTTTAAAAGAAAAATTAATTGCAGCTGGCTACTAAAGATGATGTAAGTATGTGAGCCATGAAGTGAAGAGCAAGGTTTTTCTTGCTGTGCTGTAACCTGTAGGTAATGAAATCTCTGGTCTGAAGGTTATGTCACTTGTCACACACTAATTCACAGTGCTCATCTCTGCTGCTTTTTTGTTCTTGGGTCTGGCTAGACCATTATATCATGTACAAAGACTGTGGGTTTTTTCCACAGACTTTGAATAAAGACTGACAGACCCAAGAATTCAAGTAGATTAAAAGTCTTTTGTTCTTCTTTGCAACTCTCTCACAAACCAGAAACTCACGCAGTACTGCCTTGGATAGAAACTTACTAGCTGTACCCTTAGGATATTAGCTCTCTATCTTAAATATTTGTAAACAAAAAGTGAAAAAGTGCTACTATTCACTCATACATACATACACATTCCAGGGGCAACATACACCTTGAATTGACCGTGTTATTAAATACTGAGATATTCAGATAACTGTTTTGCCACAGGTCTGTATCCTGCAAGTAGATTTTTAAAAAGTGAGATAACATGATGGCAGTTCTTTATCCATAATCCATTCGTCTAAGCATCTATTACCATATATGGTTCATCTACTTTAATTGTTTAGGTAATTAACTAAATTAGAACAATATAGCTTTCCAAAAAAAGAAACTCCAAACCTGGAGCCCAGAAGACCCCCCACCCCTCCATCCAGGGAAAAAAAAAAAAAAAGTAAAGGAAAAACCATCCCAAATTCACTGTAGGCAGATGGAAGGAGACGGGAGTGTGGAGGCTGCCCATGGAACATCACTGAGTGTTCCTGAGTTACAGCTCTGGTAAAGAAGCTCTGGTACATTTACATTATCTGAGGATGTTACCCTCAAGACTTACGCTTTTCACTTCAGCAAGCTGAAAATTTTCCCCATCTTATATGTTTTAAATTTTAAGTCAGAATAGAATCAACACGGAGAAGAATGAGGAGAAAAAGAGGCCTAAAGGCAAGAAAAGATACTAAGGAGATATCCAACAGAGAAAGGCATTGTATCTTGTATGGTATTCTTTTACTAGTTTTTGAATTGTCCTATAAGCGTACAAGAAATAGCCCTGGCAGGATGGATAGCTCAATGAAAAGGTGAGAAGTTTTCCCCAGCCTGAAACTTCTCTAGCTTTTTCACTTCTCCAAGGGAAGACTGGCATGTTTTCTTGGAGGAGCTAAGTTTCTACATGCGTTCACGGAGACATGCACAAGTAGTGCCTAGTGTTTTGGCAAGGAGACAGTAATACCCCATTTTCTCTCATAACTATGGTCTCCTACAGATATTAACACATCCTGATCTTTTCCTAACTTGGCTAGTGTCACTGCCATGATTTTAGGTTTGAGAGTTCTCTTCAGTTTTTGACATTTCTTTTCTTAGAGAACAAGCACCATCTGAAATGTTAATAGGGAAGAAGCAGATAGAGCAAGCTATCATTTTGTGCAGTGAAACAGATTACAGATCAAGCACTCGGTATGTAAAGCAAGTTTGCTGGCCTTTGGAATGAATGTCATTATAGATGATGTAAAGATATTCCATGAGTATTAATACTGTTGTCCTATTCCTATGCACTCATCTACAATTAAGTCCGCAAACACAAACTTTACACTACTGTGTTGGTTGCTTTAGCACAGAAATCTACCCTACCCATACTCTGTTTTTTTATCATCTTTTCATAAACTGTGAAAGTGAAACTTTGAATGAAATCAAATGCCTCTATGAGCATGTCACCTTGCTGGAGAGTATTCTCATGTCCTGAGCTGTTTGTGATGATCATCATACTTGGTGTTTTGCTGCATATAGTATGGCTGAAAATTGAAGTGCAGCATGTATGCCTTGAAGACCAAGAGGGCTGTAGGATCAGACCCACCTCATTCACTATCAAGTCAAAGGAAATTTCATCCCATCTCATAGTGTATTTGGTCTTTGTTTGCAAAGAGCAAAGGGGATAAGGAGATCTGGTTTCTTCTACTGTGGAGAGATCTTATTAGAATTGTTTTTGCAGAGTATTGGCCTCCTTGGCGAGCACATACATCGTGCAGAATGAAACCTTCAGCTTTGAAACTTGGATTTTGAACTTTTTTTTTTTAACATTACTCTAAATTATGATTTAGTAATAATTTGTATTGATTTTCAGTGAGTCTCTCAACCATCGAAAGAATGAGACAAAAGGAAAAAATAATTCGTATTTCTTCCAACAATAATCATCCACTACCATGGTCTACTCCATTCTTCTCATTTCCTCCTCCCCTTTAAGGACGCAATGTCTAGAACTCAGGCTTTGATACTGAATCCTATCTTTAAGATTTTGTTACGTACAGTGGCTACATTACAGGATGAATTCCACTGTCTAAGTATTATGTTATTGAAGGATAAGCCCAAATGAGTAGAAAACGTAGTGAAGCCTATGTGGAGTAAATATAAAAATACTTAACGTGGGTTTGATTTTTTTATTTGAGGGATGTGTGGCTATAATACTGCATTTATTCGCAACATAACAGAGCTGTCTCTGAAGAACAGCCACAAGCAGGTTGAAAGCTTATGGGTAAGAATTAGAGACTGAGGCAACAAAGGGAGCCTTGTGGCTGGTGTCTACTACAGGCTGCCCAATCAAGGGGAGCCTATTCATAAAGCCTTCTTACTGCAGCTACAGGAGGCATCACACTCGCATATTCTCGTCCTGTTGGGGGACTTCAACCACCCTGACATCTGCTGGAGAACAGCAGAGCTGTAGGCAAGAGTCTCCTGGAGTGCATTGAGGATAACTTCTTAAGCCAGGTGACAGACAGCCCTACCAGAGGGGATGCGATACCGGACCCGTTGATCACCAGCGCAAGCGACATTATCAGTGACATCAAGATTGGAGGCAGCCTGGGCTGCAGCAGTCATGCACTGGTGGAGTTCACAGTCCTGAGAGATATGGGTCCGGCAAAGAGTAAAGTCAGGACCCTGAATTTTAGGAAAGCAAAATTCCAGCTCTTCAAGGAGAGTTAGTCAACTGGACCCCCTGGGAAACTGCCCTCAGGGACAAGGGAGCAGAACAGAGCTGGCAGAACTTGAAGGATGCTTTCCACACTGCGCAAGAGTTCTCGGTCCCCAGGTGTAAAAAATCAGGAAAGGGAGACAAGAGACCAGCATGGCTGAGTCAAGACCTCCTGATCAAACTAAAGGGCAAGAAGGAAATGCACAGACAGTTGAAGCAGGGACAGGTATCCTGGGAAGAATATAGGGATGCTGTCCAGTTGTATAGGGATGGGGTCAGGAAGGCCAAGGCACAGCTGGAGCTGAACTTTGCAAGGGATGCAAAAATAAGAAGAAGGGCTTCTACAGGTAAGTCAGCCAGAAAAGGAAGGTCAAAGAAAGCATACCCCCCTGATGAGCAAGACTGGCAAACTGGTAACAATAGACAAGGAGAAGAGTGAGGTACTCAGTAACTTTTTTGTCTCAGTCTTCAATGATGACTTCTCTTCCCACACTTCTCAAGGAGATGGGCAACAAGGTGGAGACTGGGGGAGCAAAGTCCCTTCCACTGTAAGAGAAGATCAGGTTCGTGACCACCTGAAGAACCCGAACATACAGAAGTCTATGGGGCCTGATGAGATGCATCTCAGAGTCCTGAGGGAATTGGCTGATGTAGTTGGCAAGCCACTCTCCACAATATTTGAAAAGTCATGGCAGTCAAGTGAAGTCCTCGGTGGCTGGAAAAAAGGATATACTGCACCTATTTTTAAAAAGGGTAGAAAGGAGGACCCTGGGAACTACTGACCAGTCAGCCTCACCTCTGTACCTGGGAAGATCATGGAACAGATCCTCCTAGAAGCTATGCTAAAGCACATGGAGGACAGGGAGGTGATTTGAGACAGCCAGCATGGCTTCACCAAGGGCAAGTCAAGTCCTGCCTGACCAACCTCGTGGCCTTCTATGATGGAGTGACTACATCAGTGGACATGGGAAGAGCTACAGATGTCGTCTATCTGGTAAGGCCTTTGACACGGTCCCCCCACAAGATCCTTCTCTAAATTGGAGAGATATGGATTTGATGTGTGGACTGTTCAGTGGATGAGGAATTGGTTGGGTGGTCATATCCAGAGACAGTGGTCAACAGCTCAATGTTCAGTTGGAGATCACTGTGGAACCAATATGCTTTAATACCTTCATCAATAACATAGACAGTGGGACCAAGTGCACTCTCAGCAAGTTTGCAGACAACATCAAACTGACTCATGCTGTTGACACACCTGAGGGACAGGATGCCATCCAGAGGGACCTGGACAAGCTTGAGAAGTAGGCCCATGTGGACCTGAAGAGGTTCAACAAGGCCAAGTGCAGAGTCCTGCAGCTGGATCAGGGCGAGCCCCGATATCAATACAGGCGGGGGGATGAAGGAATTGAGAGCAACTCTGCTGAGAAGGACTTGGTGGTACTGGGAGTCAATGGAGGTGATTCTGCCCCTCTACTCTGCTCTCTTGAGACCCCATCTGGAGTACTGCATCCAGCCCTGGAGTCCTTGGCACAGGAAAGACGTGGACCTGTTGGAACGGGTCCAGAGGAGGGCTGCAAAAATTATCAGAGGGACAGAACACCTCTCCTATGAGGACAGGCTGAGAGAGTTGGGGTTGTTCAGCCTGGAGAAGGGAAGGCTCTGGGGAGACCTTATTGCAGACTTTCAGTACTTAAAAGGGGCTTATAAGAAAGATGAGGACAAACATTTTAGCAGGGCCTGTTGTGATAAGACAAGGGGTAATGGTTTTAAACTAAAAGAGGGTAGACTTAGACTACATACAAGGAAGAAATTTTTTATAATGAGAGTGGTGAAACACTGAAAAGAGGTTGCCCTGAGAGGTGGTAGATGCCTTATCCCTGGAAACATTCAAGGTCAGGTTGGACAGGGCTCTGAGCAAGCTGATCTAGTTGAAGATATCCCTGCTCATTGCAGGGGGGTTTGACTGGATGACATTTAAAGGTCTCTTCCAACCCAAAATATTCTATGATTCTATGAACAAGATATTATTTTGTTGTATTTAATCAACTGTATTCTGGTTGAGTAAGAGTTATGATTCTCTCCTCTGCATTTAAAATACTTTTCCATTAAGCAAACCTGATATCAATGTGGAGGAACACGAATGATTCAAATGAGGTTGAACTATGAAGGTTGACGAGTTTATCACAGAATGAAAGAGCATCTTTCTCTGAAGTCTGTTTAACGCCAGCACACGCAGATCTTAAATGTGAGGGTGAACTTAACACACAGGCAATTCTGAGCTCCTTTCTCGCAGTTATTTTGTGCCTAAAAGTTGCAGCATCCATGCTTTCTGTCTGAGTACATGTTGCTTTCTTAATATATCTGCAGAAAAGTGTGGTTTGGGACAGAAAAGGACCCTGACTGTGGGGATGTGTGAGGGAGGCATGCTCAAGGAAACTATATCAGAGCCTATCAAACACTGAATATATTCCCTTGTTAAATCGAGTTTATCCTACCGTAGGCTGTGGTGCTAATGGGCCACTGACACTGCATCAGTGAGATCACTTTTCTGCTCAGCAATCCATTCTGTGACTGTCCAAATCATGACCTCAATTAGGCAGACTCAGTTTGGTTGCGGCACAGGATTTTTCCCACTAGAAAACTAATGGAATCTCTAATCTATCTTTTTATCTTTAGCATCCTGAATCGAGGTTGTCCTTTATTAGAAATAAATGTTAGAAATAATCTCAGACTCACATCTGCTGTGAAGGAAGAGATGAAGCCCAGTTTCTCATCATGCCATTAAATAAATTTCAACTGCTATCCATTCCCTCAGGTAAGTAAAGGAAAAATGGAACGATTAAAATAGTAGGTGATCATAATTTCAAATTTGTTTCCTTTTCTACCCATTTAAGTATGTCATTTTCCCTTTAGCTCTTATCGTCTCTGATTTACTTAATTACTGCACCATTAGTATCTATTCTTCTTGGTTTCAGAACCCTCCTTGCTAAATTCTTAATGGTATTTCTTTAAGAACACAATTTCCCATGTCTTTTCAGAATTACCAGATGAAATTGTTGTCAGTAATGATCAGATCAAAAGAGCACAGCGACCTGCATGTTACTTACGATATTGTACTTGCTATGGCAACCGCTGCTGATGTTTAAGATGTTTATTAATTTCCAGGACTACTTGTACTTTCTCAACCACCACTTTTCCTTACTGAAGGCTGTGTGACCAAAAAGGACATAATGTAAGATACATGGCCCCTAATCTATTTTGGGTTCTCCTTGAAGAAAGATTCTTCCTCCCAAAATCCATTTCTTTCCTGCAGTGCTCTGGAGGGTTTCTCCCCAAGCTGGATCTGTCCCTGGAGGAGCTTTTTGCATTTTGCTAATAGAGAGAATAGTTTAGAGAAGTGTTTATATTTGTCCTCTGCCCCAAATGAGTTATGCTGGAAAACGGTTGGCAGTTGTGTGAAGCCAAGAAGTGTCTGTTCTGTTCCTATGAATGTTCTGGAGAGAAGCAAACATAAACTATGCAAAATGTGCGTTGCAATACACAGTATTTGTCTGTACCCCATAGGAACTACTCACTGATCTTACTGTCAAGCAGCCAGGCCATCACAGGCTCTTCTGTATGGTATGTGAGCAGCGGTCCGTGTTGAAGCATAGGTTACAAGTTAGGCTTGGTTACGCTTTCTTCTTTCCATGTCACAGTTTTACCCTAAAGATGAGAACGCAGTTTCTGCATAACTTTGCACTGGCTGACTGTTTATTTTATGTGGAAGAGAAACACAAGAAAGGATTCTGTGCCCAAGGTTTAGGTTTAAGCCAAGAAAAAAATAAACTTTAGAATAGATCGGTTTTGAACTGGGGCAAATAAAACTGTTTTTAGAACAGTGACATGCTAGGAAAGGCCAAATCTCAGCTCCTGCTACCGAATGCAGCTCCAACTGCAGAAGAGCAACAAATTAAGAACGGGGCAGCTGAAACATGGCGTGCCTTCAAGTACTGCATCTATATGGGTCTTATGTATGGCACACAACTACTCTGAAATCATCTTGGCATTGTTGACTCGGCCAGGCGGCATAAGAAATGTGTAGAATAATACTGTCTCCAACCACATTTACTGTGAGGAAGGAGTAGATTCCCAACTGAATAAAAAATTAAAAGGCTGCAAGAACTGACAGCACATTACATTGAGACCAGCATAAACTGAAGCCACGTACCTCAGCCTTGTGACAATGACTGTAACAAGAGAAGAAATGGCACTACACTGGTTCATCTTTAGTTTCACTGACAGTTATGAGAACAGGAAATGATGCTAATTTAACCCGTTGTTTCTTCTTTTTCTGAAGTATTCCTAGTGGTTCTCTTCAGATGCTCTTCTCCATGGCTGCCAGTGCCAGTCCTCTCCCATGTGAGAGAGCTCCTACAAGTATACACACATACTTACAGAGGAGTTTGTATTTAGTACTTTGCCAACATCATGCAACTGACAGGTTTGTTAGCAAAAAATTTTTTCTGTCAGGCTGAACAGCAGGCTACCTTAATTCGCTGAATATGTCAAGTATTACAATTCGACAAGAGCTCTTTCTCCTGATACAAATTCTGACTACATGTTTCCCATAAGCAGATTCTTATTCAGTCCTTCACGCACACCAAAGTGTGGTGCAAAGGCAGGTATTCTCCTGTTGTTTCTTTGAAACACTATGACTCACACCTTTTATTTCAAAGTAATTTCACGGACAGCTCAGAAAGAGATTAACTAATGTACTGTACTCTAATTTTTTTAAAGAAACTTTGTTTTGTGAGCAGAACCTGGGTTTAAAAATCATTCTTCTCATGGATTTGTGCCTTATGTTCCCTATTTGCTTCCTACTGCCAGTTAGAACCAGTTTCTTCCATTTCTCTCATTTTTTCTTGATAATCTCCCTCTTGCAGCGAGCCTATCTCCCTCTAGCATCCCCAGTTTATTTGGCTGGACAAATTGCTGCGGCTCGTTCCGAGCACATGTGTGCTGATTTGCTGGCTCTTATCTCTGAGAATGGGAAAAGATCTTTCGCTCAGCTGAGGCAATAATTTGGATCTCTTTTCAATAGTCAACTGTTTTCATGATATTTCCAGGAATTTCACACCTCTGAAAGCTATGCCTTTTTAAAAGTGACCAAGGAGTTCAAGAGTTATTAAGGGAGACAGCCATATGGACAGACTGCGTCGATTTCATCTTATCAGGAAACTGGAGAAAATAATGTGTGACTCCAAATGAATTTGGGGCAGGGAAGAATTAGTAATGTTAATCTAAGAAAATTTTATATTGATTTGAAAATCAAATCAGTTTTAAAAGTGCGTGTGGATAATTTTTTTAGTTATTCATTGGTGAGGTTAAACATAAAATCTTTTGTTGATGAAAGAACTGTCGAACCTATTTTGAGTGAATAACAATTAATATTTTTCACCTTGCTTGTATTTATGAATATTAACTAGTGGCTCTTTGATATCCCTATGGAAAGCATGCATAATATTATTATCTCTGGTACAGGGAAACGAACTCAACCCCTAAAAGAAATGAGATGATCACTTTTGGAGAAAGGATTAAAATTCCATCATCTGACCAAGTCCATCTCAGCTACAGCTTTGACCACTACACCATGAGTGACATCAGGTCTCTCTTCAATGTCTTAGAAGAAACAGCAATCCTTTCCCAAGCTTGCTAAAGATGTCAGAAGAAGATGGTATGGAATATTATTTTTCTCACTGGTGAAATCATCAGAGAACTGATCTGCTTTACCCTATCAGGGTTCTGTCTTCTGGTGCATTTCACATAGAGAACATCAGTCTGAAGCCCTTGCCCTGATTTGGCTTTTGCTTATTACTTGTTTCTAAGATATCCCTTGGTTTTCTGTTGTTCTCTTTCTATCTTCTGGTGTCTCCAAGCTGTATTTTCTTCCACTTTGATATGTATAAGCCCTAATTTATTTTCTTTGCATATATAATTTTCAGTTCTCTTTCGTATATATTTTCTTACTGTTTTTCCTTCCTGTCCATATCAGTACGGTCAAGGGAGCATCTTTGCAATAGGTTACTTATTAACTTGTGTCACTTCAGAAATGTTGACACATACTGTATAGGGTTTCGGTCATATAGAAGTACTGGCATAGTAAAATGTATTAAAACCACATAGTGATAGGTTGTCTAATTGTCTAGCTGGAAAAGAAATATTAACTTCAGGGAAACATATGATAGTTCAGTGCTGAGAAACAGGAAACCTTAACCTTTGTGACTTTTTGAAAACCAAAGCAGAGTGATTCACAATGCCAGAGATTAACATAGGAATCAGACACTGGTGCTACTTAAGCTTCTTCTAAAGCAGTTGCTGCATTTAATTTCCAATAGGGACTGATAGGTGAAGCCATACAAGAAGGGCATGACTCAAAATAAATGTTTCCAACCAGATAAAACAACTGGCAGTGCCCCACAATCCCATTAGCTCTGGTGATAGCACTTGGAGTCTTTTCAAGAAAAAATTTCTGTTGCCACAAAATATCAAATGGAATTGATCTTTTTTATCACATGGAAAAGATGAAGTAACCTTCTGAATATACTGTATTTAAAAAGAAAGTCGAAATTCGTGGAGTGAGAAATTATGAGCTTGGGCTTTTATAAGATTTGAAAGGTCAGGAGGGTAAGCAGATGGCTAGCTGTAGAATTTATTGCGCTTTTAGCAATTGTTTTGATGTTCCAGATGAAACCTTGCAAGCTTATGAGGCTGTAAAATTCTACGACCCTGCATTAGAGTGAGGATTATGCTCATAATATGTATATGATTTTAGAGATCAATCTATCACCCGTTTATTATCTGCCAAAAACTCACAGGATTCAGTGTGATTAATATCTTAAACTATGATTTTTACTATTCTGCACCAGTGCATCTCTTTTTTTGTCCATTTTGCTTTTGTTTCCTTTATGAAAATAACGCAAATAAGCTTATGATAATGAAGTGATACCCTGGTAATGCTAAGCAACTTTCCAGCACCCTTTCAGTACTCAAAAATGACATGATTTTACAAGGCATGTAAAAAAGTTAGGTATTCAGTGATGATTATTGCTAACATTTTCTCACATACAACAAGCTATCCTCAACAGATTCAGTATTTTCAGGGTCTCGGTGCAGTACCTTGAGAGAAGGTTAACAACTTTAAGACAGAAGCGTCAGCACAGGGCTCAGGATTCACCAGTGCCTATGCAGCAGACAACAACAGTGATGCCAGACTGTTCCTTCTGTTCTTACAGTAGCCCTGTGAAAAGCAGTCCCCTTTCTTTACATGCATTGTGTCCCGATGGGTCACATTTCATGTCTTTTTAGGAATATTTGTTAAGTAAAGAGATGTCTAACCATGTAAACAGCATCTGAGACTATGCACAGGAATTAAGCTGCTTTCCTGGGCTTGCAGCAATAGCCTCAGTGCAGATCAACACAAGAATACAGTGAATTTGACTGTGAAGCCTGTATGACAGGCCCACCTTGCTATTCTGACTTTCATAAATGAAGTACAAGGCCATGCAAGTGGCTCCTGGTCCATGACTGAAGTTCCTGTTGCAGTATTAATAATGACATAATGGTAAAAATTTCCTGGTGTCCCATAGCAGTTGAAAACCATAAATGCCTTGTTTTTGTCTTGAAGAACTTCCTAAACATTTTTTCAGAGATGGCACAGCTTCTGTGGTTGAATATCCCCTGACAGGAAAGACAAGGTATGAGAAGAATTCCAGGGGCTTCCAACTAATCCAGCTCACCATTGGGCTTATGTTCCTCTCTGGAGAACACTCACCGAGAACAGCAGGTGGGACAAACAAGGATGACCATCAATATTTTCATAAACTTGGTAAAGAAAAGACAATATTTCAGTATTTCCCAACTTGGGAAAGAAAAGACGAGAACTCTATTTTTTCCTCAGTTGAAGAGGTGTGCAAGTTTCACATGCAGTAGCTCATTTTAGAAGTTTGTGTATGTGGTGATACACATCTGCGAGCCTGTAGAGAAGATCTATTACCCTATTTATAAATTCAGCCAAAATCTTGATTAGTTCCGGTTTTTGCCAAGATGATCTTAAATTTTTCAAGAAGCAGCTCATTCGAACTGTGGTAACAGAACAGGTAATTTTCTTCATTCCAAACTCATGTTCTAGCAAGATTTCTGGCACTAAGCAGTGGTAGAGGAAGAAGTAGTGCTCACAGGAGGCCAGTGTTCTCTGAAACTACACAGTCTGATTTTCAAAAGCTGGGTCTTGTATTCCTGCTGAAATAAGGCACAGTAGCTCTATCTAGGTAGATATCTATCCTATTTGGTGGGAAGGAGGACAAATGGAAATGGTAAGAGTAATGATGTGCAAAATTTGTGCTGATGAAATCACTTACAGCTATGTAAATGTAGTGCTTTTACCATGGAAGATGTTGTTTGCTTGTAATGATTTTGAGCATTGATTGTTGAGCTCAGGTTTGGGTTGTGCTGGTGTTATAGTGGTAGGACCCCATTACAGTTTAATGCATAGTGACTTGAAGTTTGTTACCTAAGATAAATTATCAATAATAATTAGCTTTCTATTCAAATTCCATTGTTTCTATCTGCACAGTTTGAGATCAGACAGAGCCCAAGCACTGAATCTAAATGGTTTCTTTTCAAGTAATTCCACCCAATCTTCCCACCAGCAGCACTCCCGCCCTCGGCGCAGCACCTCTGTGTTCACTGGAGTCAGTGCATAGTTTCTGCACAAAAATGAGCAGTTAACTAAATGCTAATTAAAAGCAGCATGTCGGTTTATTGTGCTCAGTAGGAGCAGTCACAAAAGAACATGAACCTGAATTAATTTTCTATCCCTTTCTTTTTGGTTCCTTAGCAGACCCCAGGAGGGTTGAAGAAAAAGCCTTTTGGGATAACTCAAATGAAAATTTGAGATGGGACTAAGAAGCTTCCAATCCTGTGAAACATTTTATTAGAGCCTCCCAATACCAATGCACTAGCTCCTCTGCCTGTCAGATCAATATGCCACAACTTCTGAAACCCAAAAGCTACAAGATGTCTTAGGCCTGCATTGGTCCTGGTACCACTAGTTAGCTATGGTCTTGGTCCCATGAGGTTTCTTGATGTTCATAGAATCATAGAATGCTTTAGGTTGGAAGGGACCTTAAAGATCATCTAGTTCCAACTCCGCTGCCATGGGCAAGGACACCTCCCACTAGACCTGAAGGCATTCAGCAGCTTGCAGAAGTGATCAGTGTCCATACTGATTAATCCCTACAGGCCTGATCCAAAGTCTATTGCATTCAATGAGGTTTTACATTTCACTTCGATAGGCTTTAGGTTAAGCCTTAAGATATGGGATAGAAGCAGATAATGAGGGCAGGATGAAAGGTAGATCATGTAGGGGAGTGTGAAGAGAATTAAAATGTGAGGAGGAGAAGCTCATCTCCTACACAGAGCAAACTCAGTTGGTTTATCATCTTGGGCTGCCTTGTAATACTTGTGGGTGCCAAACCCTACAATAAAAGAAAGAAAAATCAGTTGTTTATTGTTGGCAGCATTCAAAAATGAATCTGTATGAACCAAGGACAGACCTTCACTGGCTCAGTGGAGCCATACCCATTTGCATCAGCAGGAAATATGAATTCATATAGTCATAGATCCATTTTTGAATGCTTCCAGCAGCAGAAAAGAGGAAGGATTTTCCTCTACTTTTAAGTACAAAAGAGCCGGTTCTTTTAACTGTTTAGAAAATGTCAAATGTTTGCTGCCTTGTTCTTTTCCAGTGAAGAATTTTAAATCCAAATGCATTGTTGAGGTTGAGTTTGCTAGCCCGTGATAACTGAGGTGTGCATGTTTGGGTTGATCCACCATGTTGTAGTATATGGCTTCCATGAAGCATCCCACTCTGTAGGTCTTTTCACGTCACTGTCTCTTACTTTGTGCCCTTGCTTGGCTGTTCATGTGAGTCAGGTTGTGTGGCCTTCTCAAGGTTTGATGACCACCCCCCGAATTAGGAGAAATTTCACCTCCAGACACACCAGCTGGTATCCAGCATGCTGTCAGAGGGAAACTTTCGCATCAACCTTCTCTTAACTCCTTTAAGTCCCTACTGGCACTGTTTAATGTGTGAGATATCGGTATGATGGGGTAGAAGAGTGCTCATTTTAAAGGAAACGCTGGATCACATAGTAATGTCATCACTCTGATAACATCAGTTACACATAGGATAGAGTAATACTTCATATGAGCAGTAATGATTTTACTATAAGATCTTTAAGCAACCAAATAGTGCTAAGCTACACCAAGAGACACATTTACTATAGAGCTTAATCCCATTACATTTTATTGTGAAAGTGCTGTTTGTTTCTTTTTCCCTCTAGTTCTCCAAACAGTATAGGACAGAAAGCGAAAGTTTAAAGTCAGTTTTGGCTCAAGCCAAATTCATAACATGCCGTATTCATAACAGCTCCAAGAGTGCTTTAACTTGAAGTAGCCTGTAACAGCCCCCTCTGGAAGGCTGGAAAACACAGCTTCACCACAGCACAGGGGAATCCAGGCCCTTTCTTTCCATGTTTTTGTAGTTACAGTAAAACTACAAATGTGGTGCCAGTGTATGAGTGGAGAGCTGACAAGAGTGGAAGTCAGTAGAAAATATCCAAGCATAATGCATTGCCACACATCCTTCTCTTACCTAACCATTACATCTTGCTATACCAGTCATTTGTCAGATCATTTGGCTTTCTCTTTCCAGTCTGTTGCTTTCCTCCAACTCTTAATTTCCTCTGGCTGAGAAGGAACAATCAGACTGTAATGAGAGGCCAAGATATCTTTGGGTTTACCAGTGTCAAGAAGTATTTGTAATCTTTTGACAATCTAACTGTGTAAATCTAAGAGATTTGGATTGTTTCAGATACACACCAGTTATTTTCTTATAAAGCCCAAGAAAAGTTACCAGGTTTTCATGCTTTGCTGAAAGCTCATAAGAAGGATAAACATCTCCAATACTACCAACTAATGGAGTTATTCCCTTAGCTCTGGATTCATCCTTCCAGCTTCAGTGATTCTGTGAGTGGGATTACCTTCTAAAAGCTTCTGATCCAGTTTCTTTAGTCCTGAAGACCTCTAGTGTTC
This sequence comes from Burhinus bistriatus, assembly GCA_013397275.1. NCBI lineage: Eukaryota > Metazoa > Chordata > Aves > Charadriiformes > Burhinidae > Burhinus > Burhinus bistriatus. Next base: position 74,681 of record VYXH01001859.1, read on the forward strand.
AGAACACCCTCATTTTGTTGGTGCAAGTGAAATTAAGGATCCCATGATCCTCCCATAGCCTTTTCAGCCAACTTCTTTTAACTGATCTCTTCTCTAGCAGAGTACTTCAATGTACTGTAAGTTGTTACTGAATGCATAAACAATTATTCATTGGATTATTACTGGTCATCTGTGGAATTTTAACACATTAAAGAATCTCTCCAACTTCAAGAGCAGCTGTTATAGCAGGTTGAAAAAAAATCAATAGGCTCTTCCCATCAGATAACACAAATCCCTTCATGATAACTGCAGTTTCTCATTGAATGCCAACAATCTATAATGATTCAGGACCACATGAACAGAAATGAGCTTAGCCACAAGTCTGTGACAGAGGTTTGAAAAGACATGTCATGAACTTTTGCTCTGAAATCATCAATCTCTTTGAACTATAGGAGATTCCCCACCACCTATCATTTCTTATTTCCTTTTTGTTAGATGGTCCTGACAAGTAGAGAAGCACAGGTTGGAACGTATTGCATGATCATGCTAAACTTTCTAGGAGATCCCATTATTGAGGGACCTCATTTCCTGCACACTTTTAAAACCTGTTCTAATCTCTCTCTTTAAAATACATGCTATACAGTTACAAATACGGATCTTCAAGAGGTTAATATGTTGTACAACAAATTTTAGTAAATAGGCTCAAAGGAAGGAAGATACCGGTATGGCCTGTATAACATCTATGTATTCACTGTGCACACCAGATCACGGTCCCTATCACTGTCAGAAAGCCTCTTCTGCCAGCGAGTACTAGCCCCCTTTTTTCCACCAGACTGTTTTTCTCTCCAAAGTTCTCCAGGTACCTCAGTGCATGTTCCAGATCCCCGGTGGGACAGAAACTGGCAGCTAGAAATGTCTGAAGTGGAAATGAAATGCAAAAACATGAAGCAAGCCCATGTTGTTGTTCACATGAAATTATTTTCTGTATTTGATATAGAGAATATTAGCAACTCACCAGTTATTTTTGTAGTGTGTTTTCTACTGCAAAGCATAAAATGTCTGAAAATTACAAATGCTGTTAACCAGTGCAATCGTGTCATGATGTCTAAAATGTTGCTAATTCTTAATGGGAGCATATGTAGTCAAATTAACGGACATCTGACATTGTAGCACTTGGCAACAGTTCATTTTCATTGCACATTCAGAGTGTGTGTGGCTTGCTTATTAGACTAAAATCAGGAAAGTTTCCTGACATTCTGGAATTACCGTCTTTGGTGGACCCTAGATGTGGGATGGCCAAGTACAGATTAGATAACCTTTCTCAGCTCTCATTGACATCTTCGAAAGTATTACTCAATTCTGAGTACCAGAAGTGTGTTAGCATCATTAAGAAAATACGTAAATGAAACTAATAAATAACCCTCAGAACTATTAAGATTTCTCAATATGCAAAATTTTAGCAGCATATACTAATTTTAAACTGTTTTATCTTAGAACTAAAGAACTGAACTGAAGATAAATTTTTCTGTCTGTGCACTAATACAACTCCATCATAAAACCTGATCTGTATCCCTCAAAATTCATCATTTAATCCTTATGTTGTAAATTAATGCTTTGAGAAAGCAGGAGCTGTGATACTCATACTTGCCTCTCAAGCAGGTCTGTGTGGCCCTGTCAGGTCTTCACAAGCAGCTGCAAAGTTTTCAGTTGTGTTTTTAATGTTAACATAAAATAAATCAGGATCCTATTTGGATCATTTGTAGGTCTGGCACAGTAGGTCCCATGCAGTTGGGGACATATAACAAAAGCTAAGGCAGCTTTTCTATTTAATGATAATAATAACACATTTTAAAAGTGCAGTATAACTTCCCAAATAACTCCATGGAGGGCTCTCTGAAGGGTTAAAAAAAAAATAATCATTTTTTGGATTCTGAAGGAATAAACAAGACTGTTGTTTTAAAAATTGACTGCTTTTGGGATAGTTCTGTCGGGTTTTTTTTAAGTTGAATACCTACTTAAATGCTTTATCAAATATTATAATAAATATCTCAAATATTATAATGAGTATAAAATTCTTCTGAAATTTTCCTGGAACATATTTGGCACAAGATACAGTAACTACACTAGACTCAAACCCCACAGATTTTACCTAGTAGTATGTCTTATTCCTTAAGCATTATGTTTATTCTTTTGTAAAGCAATCTGGTTTAGATATGCTGTCAAGATTTATTGAAAAGTGTTACTGGAAATAAAGTACAGCTAATATTGATGATAAAGGGTTTTTTAATATTGTTCAGTAAAATTACTTGAGGCTACCCTTAGGGCTTTTTTTTTTCTCCTGTCGAAAATATGCACCTTAAAGCCTTTCTGATTTTGTCCTGACAAAAAGAGCCATGACTGTAAAACAGAAAAAAATAAAAGATCATCCAAGATTAAAAGATCTACATTAAAATTAGTAACACTTCGCTATAAGTAAAGCATGTAACAGCACATCTGGAGAGTGCAAAGGGGTTTCAGAGACTGTCTGATCATATCTTGAATGGTCTGATTGATGTTACTTGCAGACACGATGTCGAGTGCTATGAAAGAAGTAATTGCAGAGTTTCTATTTGTCACAATATTCCTTGATGGGATTTCTGATGTTAGTAATTTGTCACAGTGGTTCATTGTCTTGCCGGATGTCAGACAAAATGGAGATGCCAGAGAACTGATGATTTGCTTTAAGAATGTCAGTGTCAGGACTGTGGGAACAGATTTATAATGAATATCAGGGCAGCTGCGGAAGGGCAGGCATTTGGCAGAGCTCTGGCTGCAGGTAGCAGAACTGGGTGGTTCAGGAGAGAATCAACGGGTGCTGCCATTTTTTCAGTACGCCACCATACCCTTATTCAGACTCTTGATATCCCCTGGTATCTCACATCAAAGGTCTTTGAGGATGGTGCTCTCTCCAGCTATATATTAGGAATCTACTCAAAATTTGTTTAGTGCCAAGTCTGTTTGGGAGTGTGATTTACAGCCTGCAATGGCATTTTCCCCTCAGCTTACAAATTGTGGAGAAAGGTATCTCCCCCGACACGCTTCCCCTCAACATGGTAACACAAAAATGCTATTTCAGGCTGGTAACATCCTATCATAGAGTAAAACAAATGTAAATTACTGATACGTTTTCCTTCAGCTGTAGAAGGAGATGATCTTGGTGGTGGGGGCTCTGAGCTAGCCCTCGTGTGCCTGGGGCAAGTCTTACCTCTGCCACTGAACCCTTTTACAATTTCTCTCATGCCACCTGGTCTTTCACTCTGCCTCACTCATGGAAGGATACAGTGGGTACAATAACATTTTGCTCCTCTTATTGTCTTTGTGTAATCTATTTGCATTAAAAAAATCTTGAAGACATAGACAAGTCCTTACCATATGGATACATATTGCCTAATATGGAGGGATCTTAACCTCGATGGAGATTCATTTATACAAATAATAAGAAATAATATTCCTTTGTTTAGGTGGTGTTCTGTATGGATTTACAAGGAAAAAAAATATAGAGGAGAATCTATGAAAAGAACTGGAATTGAAATCCTGGCATTTCTCAGAAACTGTTCTGGTTTATTGTTATTCTTCAACAGTTCATGCATAAATAAATGATAGGCAGGGTCACTGATCTGCTCTGGAGAAAGGCAGCTATGCCTCCTGTTGTATCAGAGCATGGAAAAACAACCTAATGATTAGACATGTCATTGATGGCAAGTTCCAGGCATAAGCTGCTATAATCACTCTAGAAAAATACAACCAAACAAACAAAAAAAACACACACACCAAAAATGGACATGACAGAGAAAGCTGTCAAAGCACATCTCGGTAAAGTGCCTATGGAAGCTCAGGGACTGTAAATAAAGGCAGAAAGAAAATAATGCAATGGTAAAAATAAACACAGTGCAAAAAGATCACGTTGTAAGTTAAACAGCATTTTGGCCCTTTGCTGGGATAGTCAGAGGCTGCCATAATATGGCCAATAAGCAGGCTTATACTCAAATAGAAAGGACCACAAAATCAAATGCGTGCTACGGAGATAAAGTTTAAGTCACTATTCTGTGCTGATTCAGTTGTTGCTGACCAGAAAAATTAAAATACAGGAAGAATGAGAATCTGGTCTGAAATACAGGTCTTTGTTATCCGGAAAATTTCAGTACACCATGTGGATGCTTTTATTCTTAGTGATAGATATTTTTATTCTCGGGTTGCACATTAGTCTCTAAGGAGACATATAGCCTAACTGCTGTGGCTTTCTGCCTGCTGACTGAGCAATTCCACCTGGTCTGCATTTGCAGCCACCACTGCTGCAAAAAGGTTCAGGCAGGAGTTCATAGGGGGCACCCAGTTTTATCTATAGGATGCACCTGCAGGTACTTTATCTCAGGAGCATGTTAGTGTGTCGAGTAAAATATAGTATGTGGCTGCAATTCTAAGGTGAGAAGAGGGCACTGCAGGAGGGTGTGGTATTGGACAAATAGCTTAGCAGAGTTCCCAGGAAGGCTGAGACCCCCACTAGCTCCCAGCTATACGGACCAGGACCTTCACCCCCGCTGGCAGAGACCATCCTCTCTCACCACCTGCTCCCTTGGGGGGTGGTCTGGCTGCACTGTTTCTGAAACTCATGTACAAATGCTTCAGAAAAAATACCAGGGGACATATAACGGCGGATAGATATGGAGAGGAGAAAGCTAAGGGAAGATTGATAAGTTGTGAAAAAGACAATAAGGGTTTTGAGAGAAGCTTCAGAAAGAAGAAGTGGGATGAAAAAGGAGAGCAAAGCAAGCTAAACAACACTGCAGAGACAAAATAAAAGATTAAAAAGCGGTAAAGCAAGAGAAAAAGAAGGGAGGCTTATAGCAGGAAATTTTTTACTTGAGTACATCGTGGTCTGATACACGAATGTAAAGATGAGAGTGAATGCAGTAAGGGAAAATACCAAGGTGACAAGAGTGAATAAGATATCCTAAGAAGGTTTGGTCTAACAATATTCAATGACTATATTATTTCATCACTTAATGTGTCTTATCAGGGTACAGTAAATAATTTCTGACAAATGCATTTTTGGCAGAATTTGGTTAGCTCTTCAAGTGAACAGAAATATAAATGGATAAATACACCAGCAAAGTGAGGGTGACAGTTTAAAAACATATTAGGGCACTACTATTTCTGCTGTTTTTACAGCTTAAAGTAATAATTTCTGGAAAAGACACTTCTCAGTCATTAATTAGAAAGCTGAATAATGACATTACATGCTTATTTTACTGCTTGCTGTTTTAGGAAGTATAGCCAGACTTTAACATTGGCTAGAAGTATACATAAGGCCAATGTCCTCTTTGCAAGAGCTGTGTGTAGAAACTTCTCCAACATGATTATAAGAAAGGCACTGTATGTAGTATGTCCCACATGGACCTATGACACTTGCTGGTGTTATGTTCATGTTCAGTTAATTCAAAATAAACTTAAATGTCTTAAAAGAAATTTCACAGACAAAGTCAGTGCTGATAATTATTTTTGTTAAATTACTTTTTTTTTTTTTCAAAGCTGACTCTTTAGTGAGATATTAAATACTTGCATACAACAGCAAATACCATTTCTGAGCTTGCCTCCTCTGTCAGAGATAATTAACTCAGGAAGAAAGGTGAAATCTCTTTTGTGTGTTTTCATATTGCAGCTCCTCACTATTCCAGACTCTCCACATGCCCTGAATGATATCAGACTTCTTTGTCCAAATGCATTTTGGAGTTTCATAACAGGTAGATAGAAGTAGTTAATGATGTCACCGTAATGGATCGTTATTTTTTAGTGCCAAGCTCCCGGTAATTTTACATTTTCTGTCTTTCACACCTGCAATCTACAAGGGAAAAAAAAAAAAGAGTTTGGGCTTATCTAGAAAGTGAGGGAAAATTTCAAACCAGGCTGTCACGTACTGCAGCGCCATCTAACCAGACAGTGATAAAACTGAATAGTCTTACCTATAAATCATGATAAAGTTTGACACAGTTCACCTCTGCCTTCAAAGCCTTAAGAGCAGTTAGATTTTCCTATTAGAAACAGAACCAAAATGTATTTATCAGAAACATCTGAAGCCTGGGAGAAGTAAGCATGTATCATCAGAGGACTTTCTGCTTGAATCCAAGCAAAACCATCCATCTATAGGCCTCACCTTATAATAACAGAAACAAAATGAAAAGTGGGGGTTTGTGTGGAGAGACAGATTCCCAACAAAGCAGGCTCCCACTCTTGTGGCTTTATAGGACACCATTCCCACCAGGTCTTGCCCAGGACATCCAAGGGGGAGGCTCGGCTTGGTGTCAAAGCTGCTCCTGCTTCTGGAGGCCCTGGGACCTTCCCTCATGTGCCGGGGTGGCTTTCCAGGAGAGGAGGGCATGCTGTGAAGTAATAGCCATCAACACAGCCAGACATTGGCAAAAACAAACCTGGGCTAAAATAAGGAAACACTCGCTGAAGAGCTGGGCTGAGAATGGTGACATGGCCAGAAAGCACCCGCAAATTCGTGTTTCCAGCAATGGAGGCCACTGAACTGCCTAAAAAAATCTGTGCAACTCTTTATCTCTGAGAACAATATAATTTATTGGCAGAGTGCCCACTGCGCGTCTTCGGATGCCTGTGCTGCATGCTGTTCTCCTTTATGCTCGATTGTTGCTCGCCTCTGGGATCTAGCCCTGCTTAAGCACGTGGTAAAGAGCCCGTGTCCCTCCCCTGGCCATCTCCTGATGTAATCTGTTTCTTGCTTCTTGACTCAGGCCTGGAAGAGGATTGACAGCAGCATTGACCGCAGAAAGGGAGATGGGATTATTGTAGAGGAAGAGGTGGGTAACTTTAAAGATCATGCTATTGAGGTGGGATTAAAATCCTCAAGCTAACATGTAGTAGGATTTTTTTACTGTGAGTAGGGGACCTTTCTGTGACAGCAACAGAAGACAGGACAATCTGATTATAGTAGGACTATACCTTACGGGATAAACTCTGAAAAGAGACAAGTTAACTGGGGATAGACTTGGTGAGATTTTTATTGATAGAGTTCTAAAGATATGAGTGGCACTGTACAATACCCTGTAGAGGGTTCATCTGGAGTTCTTCTTCAGGAAGTGGAAGGATTTCTTACAGAAAAGTGCTTCAGCCTGGCAGCGAAAGGTCTGATAGGCGATGTAATTCTTCTCTTAGAGATAAAAATATCAGGCATTTGCAGAAGCTTCTCATGGTGACAGGCGACACAGGCAAGAAACCAGTCACAAACAAACTTATGCTGGGAATTAGAAAAGCATTTCCACCATTAAAAACAGGTCTGAACCACCTCCTCATAGGACTATTGCAGCAAAAAATGCAATTAATGTGGACCATGGTACATTTATGAATGTACTTATAGGAGGTGGTTTTCTGAAGAAGCAGAGAAATGGTCCTGGGGAATAAAGGAGATTCTTTTTTGTCTGGGGCCCTACAAACAGATGAAGGCTATCAGGTCAAATATATCTGCAATATACCGAGTAGTATGGAGTTTGTACCAATCCCAAGCTCTTCCTCAGCTTTTATTATCTACTAATGCCACTCTTTCCTTCTTGCCTGATGATGTTGTCCTGTTTGCCAAGTGAAATATATGATGACCAGTGTTTTGGCCTCTTAACTAATTATTTTTTTAAATGTTAAAGATTCTCTAGTCTTAGAATACAATATTATTACAAGATTATTTCCCTTTTTATTTCCCTTAAACACAATCCCTCACATTCAAAAAAAGTGCCTCTGTTTGTTTGGTAATTCGCTGTGTTTCATCTTGAACAGGGCTATATTGATTTTCACATGAAGTGAGGTTTCAGGTTGCCATTCAGAAAGAGGGGTTTTGGCAAGGCTCAATTAGACTTCTTTTTATTATTGCTTATCCTTCAGCTGGTAGAGCAGGCAGCCTTATTCCCAAGTACAACCTGCCTGAACCACCTCATTCAACCCCAATTCCTTTATTACACTTTCTGTTGGTATGGTCCAAAGTGTCATTATTTTGCTGGCCAGTTTATTTGCTGGCTAATGGGAGGCAGTTTACCCCATACTCCCAGCCTCTTTTTTTCTGTAGAAACTATATCTCCAGGCTTTACCAGCTATGTTACAAGCTGCAGAAATATTGCACATGTTGTACTGCTGTCTGTGAGTGACACTGCAACTATAGAGTTTCTGCTTTCCTACAGAGAGTACATTTATTTGCAAACTGCTCCTCTGATTACCTTTGTTGAAGATTATTGCCTTGTCCAAAGGCTTGGGAGGGAGGGAAGAAAGGAGGCTCCTATTTTTCTTTTTTTAATATTAATTACACTTGGTCTGTTTGCATCAGCATATATAGAATAAGAGAAGCCAGCCTTCTATTTGATAGTACTTCAGGTATTTACCCTGGAAAATGACTGAAGGAAGTAATTAATACAGCAATTCAATGCCACAGTGATATAGAAGTTATTTATTTGTTTGTTTATTGCACCTTTGTGCAATTGCACTTTCATTAATTTTGGGTTTTTCATGAATTCGTGAACGAAAATCAGAAAACCTATTTCTTGCACGCAAAAATTAGGTAAGATTTTTTCCATAAAATTTCTGCTCAAGTCAGAGAAGTCTGGTCTTAAGTTTTCCAGATACATGAGGAATGTAGCCAGAGTAAAAAATTATATTAAGATATCAGGACTATGCCCTTGTTTTTTAATGAGAAATTATGTACTGTGACTATCAAGATGCTTTTCTGAATCTTGTACTATAAGGTGTAGGAACCAGCAAAATATCAGGTAAATGTTCATGTTAAATGATGCTTCTAATCATAAAGAGTTTTGCTGATTTCTTTTTAGCATCCATGAAACATGCATCAATTTTAGACAGTCTGATAACTTAATATTCTAGTCTGTGTCTTACATTAGATTGTGCTTCTGCACTTTGTTCAAAAATATTGTGTACAATTGAAATTTATTGCCCTGGTTGAACAGTGGGAGGTTAAGGTGAGGGAGTACTCTTCTTAGTGTTTTTTAATTTTGCCCTGCAAAAAGTGGTATGATTGCTGTCTGGTACACACATAAATTTAAATAGTTTATACCAGCTTGCTGGATAAGAAAGTAACTTTACTATCATAAGAGACAAGCAATACAAGCAAGACACAGTCCCTTGGAGAAAACAGTAAGAAAAAGTAAGCTAAGAGTATGGACGGTGAGAAAATCATGGACAAGTGTATCTGACAGTTCATGGTAGAGATGAATAATTTCAGCCAAATATGGCAGAGACTGAAACAGAAAAAATAAAGGCTAAGATATACAGAGTCAATCTGTTGTTTATCTAAATACAACAATTTCAGCTCTTAATTACTGATGGTATTCAAGCTCCAGATAAAGCTCAGATATAGAAGAGCGTTAGAACATACCCTTTTTTTCAGATGGAAGTGTGATAGAAGGCATTACCAAGAAGGAAAAACAACTAAGTACTTTCAAAAATAAAGCACTGAAGTAAATGTTGAGTTCATATTAGAAAATGTTTAACAGAGAAAAAGATTTAATTCAGACTGGCAGGATCTATGCAGAGTCAAAAATCGTAACTCTAAATTGCAGTGATTTAAGCAGGCAGGGGATGTGGCTGGGGTGACAGAGGCATCTCTTCAAAAATCATTCTTATCAGGCTTGGCCCCTTGGCCAATAAAGGAGATGAAAAAAGTAGGTATTAAGGAAGACTCTAAGCTCTTGCAGTAACTAAAAGTAACAAGAAAAGACATCTTTACAGAAAGGGTGGGCCAAGAAATTTTCATAGACAGAAGCTAAGCAGTTCACCCTTGGCAGAGAGCAAGCGTGTCTCTCAGCATGCAGCAGTAGCTGGACACCACCAGCAGTGCAAGTCTTTAGTAATAGCAGTGGGAGTCCGCAGAAAATGTTTCAGTGAATTCTGGAATATCCTCAGGACTACAGCCAGCTGAATGTGCGATTAAGGTGACTCCTCAATGACTTTGCAAGAGGCTTGTTTGCCAGATACAAACGATCCCTGACACAGATACAGGACTTCAGCAAAATGCTCAATGTCCCTCACCGTGCCCAAAAGAGCATTCCTAGATTTTGACCTCTTTCTCCCTGTTGAGTGTTAGAAACCACTGCTTGTTATTGAATGCAGTATTGAATGTGCCACATATTAAATTGTGGAAATGGTTTTCACATCTTTTTTTCTGCCAGTCATAGACCAGACTATGAGCCAAATAAATTCACAGGCTGTCAGACTTGCCAGTGAACGACTGATACATTACTAAGATGATATGAATCTGGTTGAAAAATGTGGATGAAGATGGCCTGCAGAAGATTTGAACGGAAAGAATGTCCTTTCTTAGCAAGGTAATAGAAGTCATGAAAGGTCATTCCAGAAAAGAAATGGTCAGGAATATGAAGGTCTAGTGTCAAAGGGAAAATTAAAAAGTGGGAATATGGGTGGTTGTTGTCTAACAAATAAAAGAGTACATGGCTTAAAAATGATAAAATAATAATCAGTCTCATCAGAGGCATACAACAATTTAATATCAGCTTTAGTAAAATGTTGAACAGATCCAGTCCCAAACTTTCTTGTATACTTCCTAGGGCTGTGTGCTGTGAATAGGGAGGATTTTGGGGAGAATTGTATTGCTTTTTCTTGTGGCTCAAAGGGTGTTTTGAGAGGCATTTTAACACTATTTTAAGAGGGTGATACAGTTCAGTATCCTCCCTCCATTGCCCCACACAGACCTGACTTGTGTCATCTACTAGATGCATTAATAGCCCTGTAATTGTTCAATGCTTAGGGCAAGGACTGTCGTGGTACTCGTAGGTACTGCTACAGAGCAAATAAATCATGGAAATTACATCTTTGCTCCTTATTCTACACATTCCAAATATATTTTGCCTCCGGTCCCTGATTTTGGCAGATACTTTTGTCATTATTTTAAATTGATCACATTAGAGATTTGGTAGTGATTTGGAATGGTCAACAATTGTGAATACCTTTTTCTATGAAAAATTACATTTTGGAACTTAATTAGCGTCATGGTGTGATATATGCTTAAATTAATGCCTACATTCTCAAAGAGGTGTCTTTTGGGGGGATTTTTGTGAAACTAGACCTGAAAATGAAATGAACTACTAAAATAAGGGACAACTAAGAAGTCGTTGCTAGGTTTTTATGCAGAGGTTCTTCCAGCATATTTCTGGGCTCTATCCCAAATAGCTGCTTTCAGTCTCATTTGAAAGGATGCAAAAACTGAAAAAGGCCTGGGTTTCTTTTCGTCAGGAGATCAATGTTTTGGTCTTGACAATACCTGATTGAATGATGCTGCATAAGAGCAAGTACTTGTGGCAGAGCTGCCTGTGCTGTGATCTGGTAGCAACTAGCGAATTCCTACCAGTGTTAAAAACATTCTACCGATTCATCCCAACTAAGCATCTGAGTAATTATAGACTAGTTTGTAAATATTCTTCAGTTTGTGTAGTAAAATGGTTAGACCAGAAACCGTCTCTGTGCTTTAGCCACCTGGCACAAATTACAACCCTATTTATTGATTAAGTAATATTGGAATTCAGAGCATAATAGTAATATAAATATTGGTCAGTTTAATTTATATCAACATTGATTTAGACCATGGCAGTAACTTAAATATTGTACAAATTCATTTATTAAGTCAATATTGATTTAGAGTAACATGGCAGTCTCCAAAACCTGTAAATGTCCAATTATTCAATATTTATATCCATAGCCTAAAATGAAGTCAGTTTTGCATCTTGCAAACTCATGAAATAAGAATTGCTTGCACACAGAGGCTGTATGAACCAACTATAACCCTGAAAAAAACTTTTTCATGTTGTGGTAATAAAACTCTTTAAAATACTGGTTTTACAGGGTAAGTGCTGCCTTACTGCAGAGATAAAAATGGTAACGCTGTAATAATCATTCTTGTTCAATTTCACACCCAATGGATGCAGCAGGGAGCTGAAGTGCTGCTTTGAATGCTGCCTCCCCAGTAAAATGAGTGGCCTTTTGAAACTGGTGAATCTCCTATTAAGATAATTTTGTATGTTGATGTCTTGTACAGGATTTATATTGCTAGGATCATACTTATATTTTGAAACCTCTGAAGTATGCGATACATAAGTGGACTAAACCAGCTTCCAGTCTTTATCTCCCCCATCAAATTGTCTTCTTATAAGAGGTAGAGCTCTGCCCTCTGCCCTTTCCAGTATGTTTACCAGCTTGAGTCTTTCATTCAAAATCATTTTATTCCAGACAGTTTAAGACTCTTTTTAGGGTTGATTGTGATTTTTTTCCTCCCACTTTCCTTCTCAAGCAAGATTATACATTTGTTAATCAGTCTATTTTTGTTTCAAATCCATTCTTTCAAAGATTGGGCTATCTGAGGGCAACCCTTTCTTAGAAATTATAGGCTATCTGTTGCATGAAACAGTCATTTAAATGATGCCTGTGTAATCTGTTTTCCTAGTCAGTCTTGGAGATGATGGCAGACAGAGCTATTATCAGTATAACTGACTTGGAGGAATAAAGGGAAATGCAAACGTTGTCTTGTTGACAATTTTATGAGCAAGCTGAGTGCAGGCACTAAGAGCTGGTCATTGATACAGCCAAGATTTGGAGAAGGGAGAGAATGGAAGTATGACAAATGAAACATTTTACTGCTTTCTAATGAAAAAAACCTCTATGTCTTCCTTCTGGCCTCTTCTCGAAGGCCCTCTTCCTAGTGCTACAGGGTGTCTGGAGCCAGAGGATCCATTCCCTCTGGCTCCTTCTGTAGTCATCGGCAGTGAGGATGGAACTGACCAAGAGCAATCTTTGTAGATACAAATAGGTGCACTTGTAAGTGAAGGTAGAGCATTTACAGGAACATACAGGGAGTAAGATGGGACAGGCTGGCTGCTATCCCTTCCCTTGCAAGTGTTTTATCAGTTGCAGCCCATTCCCTTGTTATAAAGCGCATAAGACCATGCCAGCAAGTGATATATCAGCTGGTATACTAATATTCTTTATGTCAGTCATTAGACACCCATATTTAATATATGCAGTTCCAGTTCTACAGTAAAGGAAGATGGCAAGATGGAACGGAATCACTTTTGTCATTTTTGAGTGAGCAGATTGAGTGACTGAGGTAATTTTAAGATGTCCATACTTACAGTTGGTAACATTGACATCTGATAGCACTTTGGTTATGAAAGAGAGGTCTAGGACAATAAGTCTGTTCCTATGCTTTTTATGTGGGGTTGTTTGTTGGTTTTTTTTTTTTTGTGGCCACTGCTATTTTCACAGTTTTTCAATATTTTTTAAGAACTGCATTCATTCCTTAAAAAAAAGAAAAAAAAAGAAAAAGAAAAAGAAAAGAGAAATTGCTTGAGAAAAACTGTCTATTCTTTGCGGTTATTTCCTCCCCATAACTAACTATTGGGTTAGACAATCCACCAACTACAAATAATTTGTCATCTGCATATCTATATCACCAGATTCTGAGCCCCATTTTGAATAGGCTCATTTTGAGTTTTGGAAAACAAGCAACTTGTCTCAGCAATTCTTATAAGAAATTATTATTTCATTCTCTTTTTAGTGAATTTGCACTAAATAAAAGAGGGATGATACAAGTCAATAAAGTGTCTGCCTCTTCATGTTTGTATGAGGGATTTTTTTGGAGAACTTTGGCAGAGCAGAGCAAACAATGCAAAGTGAAAATCTGGACTGTCCCACACTCTGAGCACAAGAGAAGCAATATTTATTTGCTTTCAGTGAAAGACCACACCTAATTACCTGCTCATCAAACATGTTTTAAAGAGCTTTCCTACAGTCTGGATTGGCATGACTAGTTACTGGTTAGAAGGACCACACTATTTGATTGATAAATAGTAAAGCAGATAACTTAACAACTGCAAGGGAATTATGTTCTCTGGCACAGAAAGGGGTGGTTTTATCTATTTTTACTTTGCTCCTGGAACCTAAATAGCTTGGTAGAGATTCACAAGTGCTATTAGTTGTATACATCTGGGTATACAAGGGTCAGAAAACTAGCGCTTCTGGTGATGCAGGTCCTCTTCTGCTGCACAGTCTTTCCTCCAGCTCTTCCCCCTGGTGAAAATAAGAAAAATAGACCATTTACTTTCCTAATGTTGCATCACTAGGTGATTCGTGCAATGATGAAGCCTTGCCTGACATTTTAAAACAGGTTTAAGGCATGATGAGAGAGTTATGAAATAATTTTAATGGAAATGTTTTTTAATGAGTCTGTTTCTTTAAAATCATGTAGCAGTGTTACTCTTTTCTGGAACTCCCCGATACACAACATTTCAAACAACTATTTAATGTCATATGTGGAGAAGTACCTAGATGTAAAATCCATCTCTTATTCCTTTTGATACGTGTTCCTGGTGACTTTTTCAGAATAAGTGAAAAGGGACAATGGAAAGAGGAGTTTATGTGTGAATGGTTAAGCTGGCTTTTTTTTTTTTTTTTGGTCTGGCTAGTTATAGAATTTATTGGACTCCAGTTCCTTAATTTTTTTAATTAAATCCTTATTGCACTTATGCTAAGAGTTAACTTGTAATTCTCCAATCTATGGGTGCCTTATGAATATAAATGTATTGTTAGTAACACTGCTTATCATAACTGAATATGTTTCTCACACTGTTTGACTACTGGGAACCATAAAAAAGCATCTTTAATGCTAAAGTCCACTGGGTATGTGCCAAACATATTGCTGGAAAGTATGCTGAACCTCAGGAGGAAGGAGCAAACTTATTTATGTTATCTGAGGTATGAGTGTCCTTACAGGCCAAATGAGGATGAATAATTTACCATCATGCCACCATATCATCCACTTGAGAGGTGTGGGAAGAGAGATTGTCATTGAAGACTGAGACAAAAAAGTTGTTGAGTACCTCACTCTTCTCCTTGTCCATTGTTACCAGTTTGCCAGTCTTGCTCACCAGGGCAGTATGCTTTGTTTGAACTTCCTTTTCTGGCTGACTTACCTGTAGAAGCCCTTCTTATTTTTGCATCCCTTGCAAAGTTCAGCTCCAGCTGCACCTTGGCCTTCCTGACCCCATCCCTACACAACCGGGCAGTGTCCCTATATTTTTCCCAGGATACCTGTCCCTACTTCCACTGCCTGTGCATTTTTTTGTTGCCCTCCTTGAACTCCACCAGTGCATGACTGCTGCAGCCCACATTGCCTTCAATCTTGGTGTCACTGATTAGCTCACTTGTGTCAGTGACCAACAGGTCCAGTATCGCATCCCCTCTGGCAGGGCTGTCTGTCACCTGGCTTAAGAAGTTGTCCTCAATGCCCTCCAGGAGACTCTTGCCTACAGCTCGCTGTGCTACTTCTCCAGCAGATGTCGGGGTGGTTGAAGTCCCTCAGCAGGATGAGAACCTGCAAGTGTGATGCCTCCTGTAGCTGCAGTAAGAAGGCTTTATGAATAGGCTCCCCTTGTTTGGGCAGACTGTAGTAGACACCAGCCACAAGGCTCCCTTTGTTGCCTCAATCTCTAATTCTTACCCATAAGCTTTCAACCTGCTTGTGGCTATTCTTCAGAGACAGCTCTTCATACTCTGTTTCCTGATGTAGAGGGCAACATCTCTGCCCCTCCTTCTTCACCTGTCCCTTCTGAACAGCCTGTTGCCATTGATAGCCACGCTCCAGTCATGGGATTTGTCCCACCAAGTTTCAGTAATGGCAACTAGGTTGTAGCTTTCCAGCAGCATGGTGGCTTCCAGCTTCTTCTGTTTGTTGCCAATGCTGCATGCATTGGTATAGAGACACTTCAGCTGGGCTGTGTCACCTTCTTAGAGGAACATCCCTTAATTCCTTTGAGGTATTTCACTGGTGTTTCCCTCTTGGCTGCTATTACCTCAGGAGCCCCTGGCTCAACTCTGTAAGGCTTCAATTGTGCTGCAGTGTAGCCAGCATGTCTCAGGACTTAATGCCATCATGGCACAAAGTCCATAATTCAGCAAGGTACTGAATTTTTCTGTGGTTGAGAGCAGTATCACTGAGATCAATAAGATTAATTATGAATTTTAAATTAAGTGTTTGTTGCTGTGCAGGACTGAACTGAAACGTTCCTAGGACAAGAAAGCAAGAGCACCAGTATCACAGCGAGAAGACAGCATTGGACCTTGTCCAACAGTGCTCTGATGTTCAGTTCCCAAGGTGTCTGAGATAAAGCATCCATATAACTGAAGTGTTGGCTAGTGCAGTTTGGGACAGAAGAAGCACCTAAAGCTATCCCTAAGACTGGAAGCGATGTGCAACTCTGAATCCTGGTCTGCCCTCTTACATGTCAGGTATTTGTATTTAACTGCTGCTTGTATTTAGAAGCGCAAGACTAAGATTAAGCAACTTGAATTCCATGGCAGTGCCCTTTTGGTCTGCTATTATTGCTTGTTTATAAGAAATAATCCCCAAGCCCCACCACTTATTTCACAAAAATAAAAAATATCCATGAATTTCATGTGTTTCTGAATATGTAATATTTCAGAAAATGAAAGAAGCTATATTTACAGCATATATCTCTAGGCAGCAGAATGCTATACACTCATGTGGGTATGATTGAATTTATTGTCCTAGTTCAATAACGGCCCATTTCCAACGTTCACAAACTGACTCAGTTTGTCATGGTTTGAAAGACTACAGACAAGTGCAAAACCTGCACCCTTCCAAGTTGTCAGCCTTCTTCCCTGTTTGATGCGGCTTCATGACACAGATGTTTGATACAGCAACAAGATCACAATTTTTAGAGCAGAAAATATGGCTTCAGGATATCTGAGATTTTAAGGGTAAGAGATTGGCCATTTAACTCCCTTATTTTATAAACTATTGAAAAAAAACCCAAACCATACTACTTTACAGCTACCCAAAATATAATTTATTTTAGGATGGTTGTTAAGCAGCTAATTGATAAAATCATTCTTTTTGGTTTTATAAACGTTTGAAAGAATAATTTTATTCACAGAGACTGCCAAGTAAAAAGTAAATTGCCAAATACAACCTTGTTAAGTTTTGCAATGGAAGCAAGAATTAACAAAATATTTGCTATTGGCACAAGTGTCTGCAGTGATAGGATCCCAAATATACGTAGGCTTTCCAATGAAATTAACACTTTCTGTCAATAGGACTTTACAAAGTAAATTTCAACATAGCTTAACCATTTTTTTTTTAAATTTGATTAAACCACACTTACTGTTAATACTTCTCACCAAAATAATACTTCTCACCAAGAAAAAGGTTTATATCAAACAAAACATTCCATCTGACCTGAAATAACATTGTTTTGTGAAGATTTTTCTCCCAGACCTATTTATGGATCCAAAATTTAAACTTAAAAAACTGAAAGCACTTTTAAAATATATTTACACTGTCTTTTCAGCTTAAGCAATTTTAACCTAAGCCAATATGCCTAACTTCAAAAGTGCATGCATTTTAACTATATTGCCCAACAGACAACTGCTTCTGTAACTGCAAGACACTCCCCTCGCGTGGATAGATGGCAAAAGAACTTTAGAATCTCTTTTCTGTGTGAATTCAAATTCCTGGAGGAAAAGTGACTTTGTTCCACACTCTTTCTGCCAGCTGACACACAAAAAGACTAATGACTTTTCTCTTGCTCCACAAAAATCTAACTGTGATACGTTAATGGCCTTCATTAGATGTGTCACCTAACATCCCCCAAGCCCCATCATGCGCTTATTGTCCTCCCCTCCCACTGAGATGTTTTATCACGCTTCTAATGATGTGAAGGGAGGCACGATCCTTTAGCAGCAGCACCCGAAATGTCTGCAGTGGGATGATGAAATGTACTGCCATCTCCCAGGTCCTGTGCAACCACATAAACCACTGGTCTTCCTGGTTTCCCCAAATCGCTCTATATTTCATGGTAACTGTGTAAAATGTGTGTGAATAGCTTGCTTTCATGCTTGAACTATGTTACATGATTAATGCTTAATGAGTTCATTATCCTATTTAACATTTCATGGATAATTTGCAATTATTTAAAAATAAACATGTATATTCAAGGTCTGAATTAATGGAGAGAAAAAAGCAAGTGCTGAAATACATATTGATAGGGCAAGTAATCGCTTAGAACAGGAAAAATCCACTCCTTCTCTCCCACACATAACCCAAATATATAAATCGGTAGGTAGATAGATGCACATACACACACACACACACATATGTACATTAGCTTGCTTTATGTCCTTCTTTAAAAGGTAGTATTAAGTCTTCCTGCTACAAGGAAACTGTGGATTCAAAAGAGATTACTCTCACCTGTTTCCTGAAATACTGAGAGCTAACTAGCCGGTTAGCCTAGGGGGTTTCAGCTCGAACATTTCGATCATTTTCTCACATAGATACACAGAGAAACACAGAATATAAAAAGTAAAACTGGGGTTTATTTCCACATGTTTTGTTTGAAGAGTCAGTCAGAGAGGACAGATCCTGTTCATGGGGAGAGTTGTGTTACAAAAGAATTCAAGTATGTTTAAAGTATCTCTACATCACTTAGAAGGCATTCCCTACCACAGCTTTTCTTCTCTTGCACTCCTACTACTTTCATTCCTGCTACGCTGCTGTTTCTTTTGCTGTCCTTCTCTACCTTGAAAGTAATGATCTCTACAGTACACGGGACATAACTGATAACATTATCTCCTGGTAGACATCACATGCCAGGTAAAGAGATTTGTATTTAGCATACACTACCTGAAATGAATATATGTTCAGCCTCCACTTGACAATATCCTTTAGATTACGGTTTCTTGGCTTGCTTAATGTGGTATTATGCTAGACGAGACTTGCGAATCAGAAACTGTTATAAGATATTTGTGTCTAAATCAAAAACAATATTCACCTTAGATGAAATTCCAGTCCCTCACAGAAGCCGAGGAAATTTTGCCTTCGACTTTGTTGTGACCAGAATTTCAATCAGAGTTGTTACACAGAAAAACAATTGAATAGCTTTGGTGGTTATCATTTCAGTCAGAATCTCCTGCATTTTTATTAAATTAGTACCCAATAACAATAACTTCTGAGAGTGTTAGAGGACAACAGAAGAACAAAGGAGGAAAGGAAACCTTGAGAGGTAAATACTTTTCTTAGAGAGTTACATGCTAGCCTTTAACAATGGATATGTTTACACCCCATCTGTGGGAGCCTCAAGAGGAACAAATAATTAGTCTGCTATAATCTGTATCAAAGCAAAATTAATGGTGTCCTTTGGGGTTACATATGTCCAGGCAATTTGCGATAGTGAGAATTTATTGGAAACATGCTCTGGAACCTGCCCGCGAATAGATTAGTCCATTATAGAGATAGACAAGGCATCCCTATCCTCCTGCTCTAGCAGTGGATCACAGCACGTGGTCTGTGGAATTATATTTTTGTGCAGCTGGATTGAAAAAAGAATAGACCATATGCCTATGGTGAATGACAGAGCAGTAAACCCAGGGAAAGGAAACATATTTGAAAAACATTTTGTTCCAACAATTTTGCATGCTGTTTTGTACTCAGTGGAACACAGTATCAATATTATAACTTTATCATATCACTTGAGATAGTTCTCCTAGACTAACGCAGGTATTGGAGCATAGTTCGTGCATCATGAAAAGAATTATTAAGCTTTCAAAACCCATAGGAACTAGAAAAAACATATATTGAACTTGCATGTTGAGTTTGCAGTTACAGTCTCAAAAACTTAGCAACAACATAAATATCTATTTTTACTAAATGAACTCAATAAGGCTGCAAAAGAAGGGTATGAGTTCAGTCTGGTTTCAGACATAGTATTTCTGATTTTATTGTTACTACTTTAAATATTAAAGACTAGGCTAGCTCTGTTTTATTGTATATTCTATTTATATTCATTTTATCAAGGAGAAGACAACAGAATTCCTAGCTAAAGCTGTCATCAACATAACATAAGAAGGTGTTTTGCAGAACGAAGTAGAACTCAAACAACATTGATTGAGAGCACCTTGCGAGGCAAAACTCACAAAACAGGTAAGAACTAGGCTATCCTCATTTTTATTCTTCAGGTTTTCCCGTAGCTCATGTGGACACAGGTTGTCTGTTTTCAGCAGTGTGGACACACACGATGGCATGACATTATTTGTCACAACAGACACTATTTGGTGCAATAATGTTGAAGAATGGAGGAACAACTAATGCAGCAAATATTTCTGAGCCCTGCTGACCGCAGTCAGGAAACTGGATCTGCCATGATAGGGATCAGCTGGAAAAGCAGCAATGGTAGGAAGACCCAAAAAGGAAGGGAAGGGGAAATGAAGCCAGAGTACTCCATTACTATCCTAATCTCTGTTGACTACCCTTGAACTGAATTTTTTCTGTTTACATCTGCTGAACAAATATCCCTCCCAAACCCACCATAGCCAAGTTGCTCCCAGGCCGCAGTAGCACCAGCAGCTCATGGCGCAGTGGTACAGGGCTCCTGCCACAGTGAGCAAGGGGAAAGTGCTTCAGATCTTCTGCAGAGCAGGAAAGAAATTCACCCCGTGCTTCAACTTGAGAAAACTCTTTGTAAATTTTCTGCCCAGAAACGCAGTGAGCAAATACCCGCCCAAAAGGTCAAAAGAAATAAAATGTAGAATTTCAATTCTGCTGATAAATAAGGGAACTTGGGGAGACGACTAGAATTTTCAAGTATTTAAAAACTCACCACTATATGTACTTTCCTAAGTTGCTCAGATATCACACCTGTGGATAGGGTAAGGGAACTGAACAAAATCAGAAATCGTGTTTTTCTTCATAATTTTGGATACATTTACAATTGAAATGTAGACTTATTTGACAAAACTGAGCTCAAACCTTTCAGATCATTGTAATGTGTTTTAGTTAGAAATGCAGGAATGTTATATCATCTTACAGCCAGGGTATAAAATCATAGGAAGAAGAGAACATTTAAACTAGATTTATCCCCTGTGGAGGACTTTGTACGGAAATTAGAAGATGATCAGATCTCTGAATAGTAATTTAATAGCTAATTTAAAAGCCTCTCTTGCTTAAATTATCAAGAAAGCACAAGATACATAGTTATATATTATACAATGCATATTATAACATAGGCATATGCTAGTGAAGAAAGGACTCCAAAAACACAGTTTGAGTTTCATATTAATTTAAATATATAAGATTACCTAAAATGTCAGGTGCATTTAATCATTTTTAAAGCACAAATTAGCACAAAAGCAACCTATTGTTCTGGTTTTAGGCAGATTCTACCTAATCCCAATATACCACTCTGGGAAGTAATTCCTCCTTCAACATCCTGTCTATTAAATTCACCTGCAAATAAATGAGCGTTGCACTGCAGCCAGAGACTTGGCAAATTTATCTAATTTGGGACTGAAATTTCTCTGCTTTCACCTCCCTCTCTTTAATGTCGAGGGCTGTGGCTTTGATACCTCCACTAATCTCAAATGCAGCATGAACTGAGCCCTGATCACTCAAGCAGGCATGTCAAGCCACCTGTAGGTCTGCACTAACATTGGTGCCTCACATTCAAGCTCAAACTGCCTCTTACCTTTTTTGTTTCTGCTATTACCCTTAGATTTTTTTTATATGCTTCCTTTCATAATAACGTTCCTCATGCAGAGAGGTCAAGGAAATTCAGAACTATTAAACTGGTTGCACCAAGCACAATAGAATTAAGTAGCACCCCATCAAAATCTTGCAGGAAGAATACATTTTCAGGTCCTCTCTGCTACATCAAAAAAGTAATTTTCTATTATTTATTAAATAATCATTGGCCATTTTTACACCAACTCCTCTTGGCTTAAACATGCAGTTATGAAATTGGGAGATGGTTTTGATCGCACAGCTGCACAGGGAGAATGGATTTTGTTAACAGGTGATGATGCACAGCTTCACTTTCTCTTCTGGTTGGATGGATGAGCTCTGAAGGGATTTATCCCTTCAGTGAAATTCTCACACTGAACCTTAAAATCCTGTGGCAGTCTCTCTCCCAACAACTCTCCCTTTCATTTCATCGTCTGGGAGAGAAGATGTATTTTCTTTTCCTGCTTAGAAAAATAGAGGTAAGGGGGAAAAAACAAAGCAAAACAAAAAACAGATGAAACAGAAAACCAGTAAGGAGTCAGCTTCATTTCTTTTCCAACTAAATCAGCCTAAAACACACATAGATTTCCCCTCCGGGAAAGCTTCTGACTGATATGTTGAGTCAAGACAGCATCAAACTCTTCCAGCTGTCACAGCACTGCAAAGGTACAGGTTCATCTGCCAAAAGCCAGGAGGTTATTCTGTGACTGCTTCAAAACAAGTGTGCCAGAGATGGCTTGCTGATTAATTCAATGCAGGGGCTTCCGAGACGATGTCATTGAAAATGACTGACTTACATTTGTGCACTGACCCTCTGCTTCCATGGTCTGGGGACAAATATGCCAGAAACGCCTTGGAGCTGGCCCTCTATCAGGGACACATGGACATTGATGAGACTGGCTGGGACTTCTCCCTTGTAGGCAAAGTCCTGGGCTAGTGGCTGGGGAGCATGGACAAATCTTATCCATGAAGGGGCAAAAGCACATGCAGCAGGAGGCACTGCAGGTCCCAGCACAGGTGGGACCATGCATGCTTGTCTTTCAGGATGGTGTAACATAGCAATCTGTTTAAAAGAGAAAAGAGCCATGTCTTTATATCAAGGGCTTGATCTAAAGTCCACTGAAGTCGCAAGGGCTCCTGGAGATAGTCAGGTATTTTGAGTCAGCTCTGAGGTATAGAGAACAGCCATCTCTTGCCTTGATGGCTTCAGCAAGTCGAGTCAGCATTGTTGCAATTTTCCTTATCAAAGAGGATCACCACCTAAGGGTGGATGTGTGACTACTTACATGAATCTTGTTAACCCATTCAGCAGAAGTCTCTATTTTAAGAAAAAAGTCTGTTCTGTATCTTCATACTGTAAACTAAAATTATTTGGGATTAGAACAACTCTCAGAATCAGACTCAACTTCTAGATGAAACTGGCAAAAAATTGCCAATCCTGACGGGTTTTGATTGAAAGTCAGCATTTTACTTAAACAAGGAAAAGGTGTGGAAGTTCTATTTTCTTCCAGAAAGTGAAAAAAGCTTTTAATCAAAAGAGGTAAACCAGAATTTTAGTGAATACAGAAATAGTAATTTGATAAAGGAGAAAAAAGAACCAAAATAATTTCCTTGAGAAAAACATGAAACTTTGTAAGTTAAAAATGGCATTCAAACAGCATACAGTAACTACCTAATTGTGGTGGCCTGTCAATAAGAAACAAAGAAGAATAATAAATGTCTGTATTTTCTTATATAAAACATGTCTCTCACTGTTTTAAGGGGCAATTTCTCAAGTGCAGCTGAAATGTAAAATTATCAGTTTGATCAACGTTCTAGGTAGATGAAAAATCTGGTCAACCCATTAAATAAGAAAGTTAATAAGAAGAGAAAACCGTCTCACAGTTCATGAAATAGTACAGCAAAGTATAATTTTTCAAGTCTTAGTAATTATGTTGGCTATCACACCATTACTGATATAATGTGAAGCTAATAAGCCAAGTAATTAGAATGCACTAGGTCAGAATTTTCACCTTAATATGCGAAGGGTAAATGAGAATGAGGCATTGTAATATTTAGCATATGGCTAAAACAGTACAAAAGCAATAGAACCAAAAGGTTACTTTTTAGAGGGAAAATGTTCATCGAGTTGAAAGTTGTTTGTATTGACTTACATGCTGGGCCTAATGAAGGTCATTATGGGCATTTAATTGTGTTACAGATGCACCAGAGAGGTCTGACTAGCTGAGTTTCTCCTCTGTGAACTACTTGCTGCATTCTGGTGCTATTGCCCAAGTTCTCACAGCTGAATTGCCTTTCTCACTTACAAGCCACTTACAAATTGAATGCAGCACTACAAAAGATTGTCTAACACAAAAGACGCAAATTAGTCCATACCTCAGAAAAAGAAGTGTGATATTCCTGAAAAGCAGGGGGCAAAATACTTCCTTTCTTGATGTTTCAGTTCACAACATTGCCAGACCTAATTCTATTATTTTATGTTCACACTGTCAGACTATTCAGCTATTTTTGAAAGAAAGCTGAGTACAGACTTCAAAAGTCCATAAGTTTACCAGAAAATAGTTATATGCACTCCCCAGCACCAAGGTTATTCACTCTCGGCTGTTTACAGACACAAACTACCAGAGTGCCTTTCTCCTCAGCCACAAATATAGAAAACAGTGGACATACAGTTTCAAAAGACGCTTTGCTTTCAGTTCTTGAGGAGACGAAACGACACATTCCAACAAATATGTAAAATGCAGCAATTAAAACAAAAAAGGTTATTAAAAGAACAAGCTGGGAAGCAGTCTCAGTTTTGCAGGGATAAATCATGTAAGATACCTATCCTACACCACCACATTTTACAGTGAGGGGCCTTAAAGAAAAAATTAAGCCGTTTACTGCATTTGTTATGGGGTATGATGATGCCTCATGTTTGACTGTGACGCCTTGGGCTGCCAAGTGTGATGAAATAGAAAGCAGCACGCGAAAGACAGTGGGAACCTTTGCTTGACTCTGCTTTGCAGTGAAGCGTCTCTTTTTGATCCCCATTTGTCAATATCAAAGAAAAATGGAGATCACAAAATCAGTTTGCAGCAAAAGAGTGGAGAAATGCAAAGACTGAATGAAAGAAGTCAATGGGAGAAGTCATTTGAATTCTTCTGGCAGAGCCGCACGAAAAAAAGTCTGCCTCCCAGAAGGTTTTGAATTAAAAAGGTGCCTTTGAGGTTTCAGACTCTCTTCAGCCTGCATGTTGTAAGCAATATGAAATGCTAAAGACATTAAAAGCTCTGAGGAGCGCGCATTCCTACGCTTCGCTGCTCAGCCTTGCTTTGAGGGGTGGGTATGTAAAGTCCTGAAAAATCACTTCAGAAACTGAAAGGGAAAACCACTCTGATGGGACTGAGCTTACAGCACATTTGATCAACGCTGAAAACATCAGCATTGTCACACGTGTGCAGTAAGGGTCTCTATCTGAGGACCTGATCCTGACGAGAATGGAAGTGAAAGTCTGCCTTCATCTCGTATCCACGTTACAGAGGACGGTGTATGAAATGTCTGTCTAGGGAATGGGCTTATTTTTAAGGAAATAACTTTTAACAAATGTCCTTCAAGTCCAGTCATAAAAGAAATAACATTTTAGATGGAAATTGGAGTATGCCCAGCAAACAAATAATAATAAAATTGTCAAATTAACCACGCCAGCTTCTCTAA
Source organism: Burhinus bistriatus (assembly GCA_013397275.1). Classification (NCBI taxonomy): domain Eukaryota; kingdom Metazoa; phylum Chordata; class Aves; order Charadriiformes; family Burhinidae; genus Burhinus; species Burhinus bistriatus. The sequence goes on from VYXH01001859.1 coordinate 99,984, forward strand.
AGAACTAGTGCAATTAGACTGAAATTCTCTTATTCAGATTTTAGCTAAATCAGCCACATTAGGTAGAAAACAATGGATGGAAACAGAGACTAGGTCCTTGACATCAACCTCATTCATGCTGCTTTTACATAGCTATTTTGTAGAGATCATTTAGGGAATAGGGCCTGACCTGACTTCCACAGCCTCTCCTATGTGCAATTTCTGGAAGCAGGAGTGTATGCTAGAGGGTGTGAGAACTCACAGTTTTTCAAACCCCTCAGTGGAAGAAATTTTAAGGAAAAGGAACAGTCTTGTCATGGCAACAGCACTACCATCCTCAACACCTTTTTGCTCACAGTCAGCCCAAGAGAAGAGGTTCGCTGAGCAGCACAAGCAGCAGACAAGGAATGAGGACAGCGAAGGATATCTCCAGCTGACGACCACCCAGAGATCCGGAAGCTGGGCAACAGTGGTGGAGCAGCGGGTCTTGCAGCAACATTTGTGCCTCACCAGTGTTCCATAAGGGGAACATGTCACGGTCCCAAACAAACTCCTTAGTGACCTTCTTCAGAAGCTACTTGCTCCTTCTTTGCCTCTAGTCAAGAACTGATGCGTGGGAAGCCACTCACCAAAGCTGGTCTTCTTGGCACCAGCAGGTTTTGCTTCCACTTGTTTAGATCTTGCTAAATAAAATGTCAATGAAGTGAATATAAATGAGCATAAAAATAACTTATCATTGCCAGACTATACTCTCAAATTATACTTCCTCAATAATTGCTTGACTGACACATCTAAGCATATATCTTTCATATCCATGCTAATTAATGAGTTGGCACCTCGAGAGATTCAAAAATATGCCGTTTCCTTCCCTGGAAATGATGTGTAACACTCCAGAGTATTTCCATGTGAAATTCCATCTAATATTTATATTTCATTAAAATATACTTTTTTTACTTTGATAGCTATCCTTTAACTCCCACAGGTCTTAACTATGTTCACAAAAGGACACGAATAATTCATTACATCATTTAAGCAGTTAATGTCACTATTGTTTTTTCTGTTGCATGTCCACAAACCGAGCTTGGACTTCTCAGGCGCGCTTCTTCCCAAGTACAAGCTTTGCATCTCTTCGCTAAGCAGTGCTTAGCTTGCAAGAAAGAGGCTAAGGGAGGCTCCGGGAGCAGTTGTTGCACTTTTTTTGTTAATCATTCTAGGAGATAACAGAGAGACTTGGGCTTTTGAATGATGGAAATCAACAAGCTTCTGTCTTCTTATTGCCTCTCTAAAGAACTTTGTGATACTCAGATATTCATTTTCTTTCTTTTTTTTTTTTTTTTTGTTTCCATGAGATGCTTCAAGCCAATAAGGGATCGAAAAGTGCTCAGATTTCATCTGTTCATCCACTCCTTTCCCCCTCACCACCCCATGCCCCATGTATATCAGAAAGAGAAAAAGTGATGCAGAATATGATACTGAAGCTGTTTTAAACCTTGCCCTTCTAGTCCAGAGTAAAGTTAATTTTCATCAAATTACAAGTCTCTGTCACAGATGCAGGTGTGAATGTCACCAGAAGACATGCATTGTCAGTTTTTATTTCATCATACACTGAAACCAGGAGGCAATTATTCATTTTTAATATCTGAACTTTAAACAGCTTTAAAGATTTTGAAGTAGGTGTCCACTTAAATAAAAAAGTGGAAATAAAGTTTAAAATTCCAGTAGGTTTCAGAGGATAAGATGAGGGGAAACATCACTTTAATGAAGACCTGCCGTAAAATGGTAATTTTTTGTTTTAAATCTCTTCAGGTTTTCAACAGAGCTCACCTCTGCATGGTTCTTTTGTAGAATTATGATCAGTGCCTAAACCACAGAGAAGATTGCTGCCTAAATCATGGAGATATATTTTGTCTTAAACCAACAAATGATCATCAGTGCCCAATTTTTTTTTAATTTTCAAGAACGAGATGGGCAATGGATGACTGCAAAAAGCAAGAACAGGTAGATCTCCTTTATTTATTTCACAGAGTGCCACGAAACATAGAAATAGTTTTAAAATATTTGGATATTGCAAGTCTTCATTGGAAAAAAATCAGATCTACTAATACTGCTTTGGGGTTGGTTTTTTTGGTGTTCTTTTTCAAGCGAGTCTAAGGTTTCTTTTCCAATTGAATGTAGCAGGGATGGAGCTCTAGAGGAGCAGGAGCTCACTGCCCTGCAGATGAAGGCACACTTCGCTGATGTTTCTCTGAACCCCTCGAGACTGCCAAAGCAGAGCAGAAATCTCCTAGGACAAGCCTTCCTGCAGGCATTTAAAAATTTCTTTTTCAAGTCCAAAAGAAAACCGAGAACAGAAGCTGCAGCAAAATGAAGAGCTGTCTAAAGCATTACCAGTATTGTTTCTGTGATGTTGTGGTCTAGTTCCAGTCAGTGTGTGTTTGTTGTTGTGCGCAGGGACTCTGCCACCCCTTATGGTGCTGCTGCTTTTGTTCTGGGACCTGGATCAACAGCAATGGGACAAAACAGGTCAGGATGGAGCTGGCTCCCTCCCACTTTTGGAAATCACTAAAGTAAATGTTCCTGTGCTAAGAAAAAGTGTCAAAACCTTCTGGAGTCAATGGAGAAAAGTCTTATTACTGCCACTAATTTTTATTTAAAATTTTATTACCGCAGCTCCAACGAAAGCTAGAATCTTGACACATGCAGGCCATAAACCCCTGACGGCTGATCATCAGCCAAGCCTAAACCATGACTTTCAAAATGACAGGTGGGGAGAGGCTTACAAAACTTGACCTGTCTTAAGCACATCAGCATGTGACACTAGATCCAGATTAATAAATACTCTTTACTGTGAACACATGCAAAGGGGCTGTTCAAGTATAAGAAGTTGCCATATGGCATAGCCAGTGCACCTGTGGTGTTGCAAGGAATGATGGATCGTGTGCTCTAGCAGTTAAATGGTGTCATCTGTTATTAGGATGAGAGTGGGAGAGACCAACGCATAAGCTAGGTAACACATCTTCTCAAAAGGTTTTAAATAATACACCAAGATTTGGAAAAACCGGCTGATGAGCTGATCCCTCGCTGCGATGCTGCAGAGCTGGGTGGTCTATCCAGGGCACAGAGCAGTGCGGAGCGGCAGCCTCCAAAACCAAGGGAGATAAACGCCGCACAGCGTGGAGCAGCCCCCTTGGTGGGAGGAGGCAGCTCCTGCAGCCGTGTCCCTCCCAGGTCAGGGAGGGGCTGGCAGGAATAGATGGTGCTAATATGTATGGCCTGGGTAGAGAAGTGCCCTTTTCCATGTCAGTAAAATAATACCTGGAGATAGCCTAGAATATTTCAGGGCTGAGGTCAGTTGTGGCAATGACGCATTACCATGGGGGGGTTCCAAATATCTCACCTCAGAGAGCTGAAGGACAGGGAGGACTGTAACATGGATTCAGATTGACCAAGGAAATAGGTCATCAAATGCCTTTGGTCCTTGTTTTGCAGAGCACTTTACAGCCAGACCTCTGTAACTGCTGACGAGCACCTTTTCACCAGGAGAGAAGGACCTGTCAGTCTGCACATATGCAGAGAGAGGATTTATTTCTGCCACATTTTCAAAGTAGCTGAGAAATGAGATCTCGGAGAGCAGATGCAGCATTAGGCATTCAGCTTAGGATAGCGGACACATTGGGATGGTTCACTGGCCATGGTTGCAAGCTGGCTGCTGATCACAGGCCAGTGAATGAACAGCTTAAGGGGTGGGCAAGAGGCAGCTTGTGTGGTCCCTTGTCTTTAGCAGTCTGGCATTTGTGCGCACAGCAGCTAAAGGCAAACAGCGAGTACGATGTGCCATGTCATGCCCCTTGCTGCCGTTGTGGCCTTCACCAGCGTTGCAACGTAGGCTGGGCTGATCTTCAGCCCCAAGTGTCAGGTTAGTACCTTAGCTGGAAGATGCATCTTGCGTGCCAAATAATCCTGCTGCTGACATTACTGAGGCACTATGAACTATATCTGCTGGAGAGCAGTTCTTTGGTGGAGTAGTTCCTGGGAGAAATCTTCACTCTGCCTGCCTGGGAAACTGCTTGCCAAAATAAAATTGTTGAGTTAGTCAAATGCTGTGCATCAACAGATAAGGGGGCATTTTTATTTTTTTTTTTTTTTTTGAAAAAAAGGAGGAACCAGCACTTCTGACTGCATTTTAATAGTTCATTACTGTCTTTTTGGTTTAGACCATACAAGCTACGTGAAACACTCCAGTACCATGTGTTCAAATATCATTTCCTGATCAAGGCACAGATTTTTGGCATTTTTATCCTTGCAGAATACTCTTCCCAGAATAAGCCGTTTTGCAGCATGAATAAGAGTGAGTAGCAGAATCTGTCTCTCTGTTTGATTTCCCTTGACCAGAATACACAAGAGAAACAAATGGAAAACAACACAGAGCAAAAGACCTGTAAAAATAGATCCTACTTAGTATGGGGAGCATTCACGTGAAATTACAGAGAGAGAGAAACTGAACTAGCAGTATTGTCAGGTAGAATGGTTCCATAATTGAAGAAAAATGTGAGTGAAATAAGTACAAAATAAAGGTTCAGCAAATAGAAAAAACAGGCAACAATATCATAGGTGGCTGACAGCAAGCTGAGCCTCACCACTTACGGTAATCTGAGAAGAAAGGAGGGCGTTTCCTGCATGTGAGGAGATACTTCCTGCTGTGGGATCTGTTCAGCTGAGGATGTTTATAGATACCTGCCAAAGTACAGGACAAAATAACCTGGTTTGAGGAAAAGGTTTCCAGGTAACATCATATCTCTGCAAAGAGGCAGGCTGAGTCCTAAGAAATCAAAAAGCCACATTGACAGCAAGCACACGTTTCTGGGGCAGCAAGGATCTGCCAACACATAACTGCACTAGCAGCAGCAAACCCTCATGAATCAGAAAAAAGGTAGAGCAGACACACCTACTGGAAGCAGCAATTTCTTTGGAAATGGCTATGGATATGCAAACACAAAAACCCTAGAGACATGGTTGAACTCATTGAGATGCATTAATCAATAGGGTAGGAAGCTGGGAAGTCTTTGAGGTGACAACTGGATTTCCCAGGTCCTGTTTAATAAATTGCCAGAGGAATCAACAGAGATGGGGCTTTTTGACAGAAATATCACAGAATCATAGAATGGTTTGGGTTGGAAAGGACCTTAAATATCATCTAGTTCCAACCCCCCTGCCATGGGCAGGGACACTTTCCACTAGACCAGATTACTCAAAGCGCCATCCAACCTGGCCTTGAACACTGCCAGGGATGGGGCATCCACAACTTCCCTGGGCAACCTGTTCCAGTGCCTCACCACCCTCACAGTAAAGAATTTCTTCCCAATAGCTAATTTAAATCTACCTTCGTTCAGTTTAAAACCATTACCCCTCATCCTGTCACTACACTCCTTGATAAAGAGTCCCTCTCCATCTTTCCTGTAGGCCCCCTTTAAGTACTAGAAGGCTGCTGTAAGGGCTCCCTGGAGCCTTCTCTGCTCCAGCTGTCTCAGTCTGTCTTCATAGGAGAGGTTCTCCAGGCCTCTGATCCTCTTCATGGCTCTCCTCTGGACTCACTCCAGCAGGTCCATGTCCTTCTTGTGCTGGGGTCCCCAGAGCTGGACGCCGTACTCCAGGTGGGGTCTCATGAGAGCGGAGCAGAGGGAGAGAATCACCTCCCTCGACCTGCTGGCCATGCTTCTCTTGATGCAGCCCAGGATGCGGTTGGCTTTCTGGGCTGAAAGCATACATTGCTGGCTCATGTTGAGCTTCTCATCCACCAATACCCCCAAGTCCTTCTCCTCAGGATCCCCAAGTCCTTATCCTCAAGGCTACTCTCAATCCTTTCTCCGCCCAGCCTATATTTGTGCTTGGGATTGCTCCGACCCACGTGTAGAACCTTGCACTTGGCCTTGTTGAACTTCATGAGGTTCTCATGGTTATCTCCATCACCTATGTGCCACTGCCTGACCTCTGTCTCTGCACAGAGACAACCTGCCTGGTAGAGGCTAGACAGTTGGAAGGTTTGTAGGGATAGATGGGATGACATCTAATTGTAGCGATGGCAGAGGCACAGCGTGTTTGCATGTGTAATCACATCAGCATTCCCAGGCATCAGTGCTACCTCCAGAGATCACACCTTTAGCAGGAATAAATGGGTGCTAGCAAGAACATGAGTGATTAAAGACTTCACCCCTGGTCTTCAGCTTTACAGCTCTGACTTACATTTGTCTCTTTTTGACATGCTCTGAAGGCTCCTGCTCCACAGTGGCTGCAGACTTTGGGCTATTAGTCACAGACATTAGAGGTTAGATTTGGCCTCTAGTCATTAGTAAGAGCAAACACCTCCTTTTAGTTGAAAAAGACACTGTCAACTGATCTGTTTGCAGGCAAACAGCGAGGAAAGGGCTTTCACAAGTCAGTCTGAGGGCTGTAAGTGCCCAAGACATTTTGTCTGCATTTCTCCCCCGCCCCACGCACCCCCGCCCCCACCCCCC